>JAVJIF010010134.1:0-156345 GCA_038442645.1 Agave tequilana | reverse complement strand
AGGAGTACAAAGAAGTCTCTCTCTCGAAGGTTGCACTCACTCCTTGAAACATGTTCACCACTCCAGATACAGATGTTTGGAAGGACGCCAAAGATGGTTTGAGCATTGTGATAATGTTCAGAGGCTGATTCGTCACCATGCATGACGTAAACACATCGAAAGAGTCCATTGTTGACCAAGAATGGTGTTTCTTGAGGTCAAAAGGTAGCAGAATCTTCTGATCCACCTGACCATCCGAAGTGGGCGTATGATCCTTCGAATACCTCCACCACCAGAAAGTCATCCAATGGCATGTAGTCTTCATCGATGTCACTTCTGGGGTAGGTGAAGGGAGAATCCAAGAACATAACCACCACTATATCCCCCGCAGACTCACTCTGACCATGCCATGCCAAGAAGCATGACTGGTGCATTGAATCCAAAGAGATCTTGGCGAGGGTCCGGTCCTCGTCTCCCGATAACGGGAGTCATGACTTCTTCTCCTGTGGTCGACCATCGACCAAGTTCGCTGGCCGAAATATTCTCCCAAGGGCCCAGCGAATATGAAAATGGATGATTAAGCCTACCTGCAAGAAGCAAAGAAGAAGTTAGAAGATCTGAAGCTTAGTATACTTCAACAGAAAAACTAAGTGACAGACGCAGCTATGCTGAAGCTTTAGACGCGGAAATGACCTGCGCAGTGAACCAAACTTCTGTGACGGCAGAAACAGACGCGATCAAAATTGTGATTCACACAAAATTTGAAGGCAGTCTAGTTTCACACCGCGTCTAAAGTATGAGACGCGAAGTCCTCAGACGCAAAAAATTGCCATCTCCCTGTTTAATGAACAAGGGTTACAAAATTCAGGCCTGAACCTCGATCTGAGTTGAAAGTCTTTTAAGTCGACAACCTCAGACGCGAGCTCTGTATGCAAAGCTCGCGGTCCAGGTGCTAAAGTCCATTATACTCGCGTCCAGAGAATTTTGAGTCAGAAATTTTCTAAATGGCGCAACTTCTAAAAGACAGGCGCACCAGTTAGACTTCAGGAGAAGGTCAAGAAGATGAATCTCTTAAGAGATAGCAAAACTGAAACTCAATGGGCTGAAAATTTCATGGCAAAACCAGGAGTCATACCCACAGAAATCCCCATTAAGGGTTGAACTTTCTGCATCAAGGCACGGACGTAAAAGGTTCTCAAGGAGATGCTTTTTGATCTTGAAATCACTTGACAGTGATAATCTTCTGGAGAGATTAAACAGAAGCATGAAAGCTCGGGGTCATCATTGTCCATGGAGGCAAGTCCCAGCTAAAGACCTTGAAGGGAGATGTGGAGTCTCTCAGAGCACTCGTTTTCAAAGGCAAGCAGTCTAAGTAGTGGACTGCTGAAAGGAGAGGACGAGCTCTATTTATAGGCAAACTATAATGCTTGTAATTAATGGCTCGCTAATCAGAACTGTTGGCTTTAATTCCCGCGCGAGTGTCAAAGCCCAATGGAGGGATGACACGTGGATCGTCGCTTCGGGAAGCATCGAAGACGCAAGTCTCCAGCCGCCAGCGCCGATCTTGGCATTAAAAGGCATTAACGCCTAAACCCAATGAAGGGCTGATGCGTGGATTGCCGCTTCGGGAAACGTCGATGATGCGAGTTCCCATCGCCAACGTCGACTTGACATTTAAAGATCTAGCAAAATCTTTATGACAGGCTGCATGTAACGCCTGGGAAGTTGCACCAAACGCAAGCCTGAGACCGCGCCCAGGAACCGGCGTCGCTTTATGAATTTGAAAACGGCGTCCTCCTTCATTCCAATTAAGAAAACTGTCCGCGTCTCTTGGAGGAATTCAAAGCTGCGTCTCCTAAGCAAAAGGGACCCTTCTGGGGTCGCACTTTGGAGCTACAAAAGCTGCGTCCTAAGACTTACTTCTACAACAGAGAAGGCCTATGTCATTCACAGGTATCACAGGTATCCTGAAGTTGTATTTACATTGCAAGATGACAATGGCACTCCTATCAAAAACTCAGTATAATTTGAGTTTGCACTGAGTCGAGGATCTAGAGGCGTGCCTCCACTAAGACAAAGTCGCGTCCTCATATGTATGCGTCAGCTTTAGAGGAGCATAAAAACTGCGTCCTCACTTCATCCTGAAGTTCTGCATCTGGATAGAAGTAAGAACTGTCTCCCAGAGTCGCATCCCTCCATAACCTGAAAATCACCTAGAGGGGGGGGTGAATAGGTGATGAAGCTAATCAAAGGGCAATTTAAAAATTTAAAGCTACAACAGTCACCAATCAAGAATCACAAGATGAATGCAAGAAAGTAAGTATGACAATGAATATGATGAGCAATTAATAAGTGCAAGCAAAGTAGAGTAAGGAGTGTAAGAACAAGAAAAGTAAACCAATCGCAAACACAAGGATATGTTATCGAGGTTCGAGCACCCAGCTCTACTCCCCGCCTTCCCCAGAAGGATTCCGACCACTTCCACTATCACAAAGATTTCAAATACAATGGAGTACCCAACTCCTACAATCTCAAGTACAAGTAATTTCCTTGGTAGTCAAAGACCACAAACTCTCTCTTTCAAATATCTCTTCCCTTACAAAGGTCCTTAGAGAATATTGAGTAGGAATGAAGCTCTTGTTGTAAGTGAAGAAAGAAAATTAAATCAGAGAGTATTTGAAAACCCTTCATAAAATCAGTGAGAAATTCAGCACAAAAACCAAGAAACAAGTCTCTTTTGAAAGCCTTAAACTTTTGAATTTTCTAGCAAATAATTGTTGTAACAAATCTCTCTCCAAACACCCCTATTTATAGGAGAGGGCTAGGGTTTAGGGATAAGATATAATTACTGATGTTAGGAGGTAATTACTCAAAATATATCCTTAAACGAATTTTTAAAAACAAAAGACAAAAATAAACAGCTCACTTAAAATCTGCCCGTTACTGTTCAACGGACACATCGGTCGACTGGGCCGGTCGACCGGTAGTTCAAAAATCCGACCGTTATAGGCTAGCGGTCGACCGACCCGGTCGACTGAGAAAACCTGTGAGCAAAAATAATATATCGGTCGACCCCCCCGGTCGACTGGCAGACATGCACACGGATACGTGCATCTGCCAGAACGCGGGTCGACTGGTCCGGTTGACCGGACCAGACTGTCACAGACTCGGTCGACTGCCCCGGTCGACCGGATCAGGTCAAAGATCAATTTTAAAAAGAAAACAAAGAGGATTTTGATTTTAACAAAAATACTTTTGAACAGGGAATAGTATAAAATATAAAGATGTATCTGTAGGCAAAAACTTGTAGGCAAAATATTTTTGTATAATTTATAAGAAATTATTTTGGAATGAGCATGTGCGCAAAAGCGTGTGTGATAGAGCTTCAAACCTATCCACTATTCTTTAACATACTATAACTGAAAAACAAATTACATAAAGACTTCTTGTGCTATCTTCAAGTCTTTGAGCCATCCAATGCCTTGCTAGAGCCTTTTCTTCTATGATTCTTCCTTGATGTGCAATATGCCTTCCTTGCTATATGGAACTTAGAAGTTTTCGCAAAAGCTAAGCAAATGGCCTCCAAACATGGTACAAACCTGAAACTTATCTTGAATAGAATCATTAGTACCAAATAGCACTAATTTGGTTTGTCACCATCAAAACACAAACAATTGGAGAGTGTAACCTCTTGGGCCAACAATCTCCCCCTTTTTGTTGATGACAAAACAAATAGGCTATAAACAAAAATATAGGGGAGGAGAAAACTCCCCCTCAAATTGTGCTATATAATTTAAGCTTAAAATAACTCAAAACACAAGAATTCATAGAAAACATGTTCTTGATATCAAATGAAACCAATTGAAACAATACCATAGAACACAAAATACAAGAGTTCTCAATTTCATAAAACAAAACTCATAACAAAACTTATAAACCAAAACATATAAATTCATATGAAACCAAGACCAAATGAACTTATTTTTTTTTGTCCATGTAAACTTATTCTCCCCCTTTTTGTCATACATCAAAAAGGGTTATGAAAAACATGTCTATTCAATAATACAAACATTAAGTTCTCCACAAATAAATGAAAATCTAGCAAAATCAAGAGGTTTAGTGAAAATATCGGCTAGTTGTAAATCCGTGGAAACATAATAGATATCTATATCACCTTTCTCAAAATGATCTCTAAGAAAGTGATATCTAATTTCAATGTTCTTGGTCTTACTATGTTGATTTGCATTTTTGGTCATGTGTATAGTACTAGTATTATCACAAAATATTTTTATATGATCAAAGTGCAAATCAAAATCAAGGAGAGTATGTTTCATCCAAAGGACTTGTGCACAACAAGCCCCCGCGGCAACATACTCCGCCTCGGCGGTTGAGAGAGCTACGGAATTTTGTTTCCTAGAGGACCATGAAATAAGACAATTACCAAGAAATTGACATGTCCCACTAGTACTCTTTCTATCTACTCTACAACCCGCATAGTCGGCATCCGAATAGCTAGTCATTGAAAAATCTCTAGTTTTCGGATACCAAAGACCCATTCCAATAGTGCCCTTAATATAACGAATAATGCGTTTTACCGCAATAAGATGAGACTCTTTAGGACACGATTGAAATCTAGCACAAAGACACACACTAAACATAATATCCGGCCTACTTGCCATCAAATATAAAAGACTTCCTATCATGCTTCTATATAATTTAATATCAACATTTTTACCTGTTCGTCCTTATCAAGCTTGGTTGTAGTTGCCATTGGAGTGTTGCAAGCCTTTGATCCTTCAAGCCCAAACTTCTTTACTAGCTCCTTTGCGTACTTGCTTGGTTAATGAAGGTTCCGTCTTGCAATTGCTTGATTTGGAGTCCAAGGAAGAAATTGAGCTCTGATTAGTATCCAATATTGCATATTTTACATCATAACTCCCATGCATATTACAAATAAATATGTGATTTTTACTCCTCTTCTCTACTTATTTGCAGGTACACACTTAATGGAGAGATATCCAAATAATCACTTAATTAACACTAATTAAGTGATTAATCCATGATTAAGATAAGCCAAATTCAAATCCAGATCTAGAGAGATCCGCGCGCCAATTGGAGAATCCAAGTAGTCCACGTGGCTAACAAACTCTCAACGAATCCTCACCAGAAAATCTAGGCTCAACGGCCCAGATCTCGCGGCGATCCCGCGGCAATCCGCGGCAGATCTAGGCCGTTGAGATCCCGGACTTTGTGGCAACCACCTAGGCTCTCGAAGCTTCTCATTTCTGCTATAAATACTCCACCTTCACCTGCGAGCTGAGAGTGATCAGAGAAGAGAGAGAGATTAGTGAATAGCTTGTAATTTTGCTAGGTTTTGTTTAGGATTTTTAGCTCTCTATGATCTTCTCTTCCCTAGAATTCAATGTAAAAGAGAGTGATTGTGAGGGAGAGAGCTTGTGTAATCAAGAGTGACACTTGAAGCAACAAGGATTGATCCATCCTCCTTCCTCTACTTGAAGCTTGGTTCTAGTTTTCTTGCATTCTTTAATTGCTTTCTTATGTGCTTTCTTTAATTCTTGCAATTTAATTCAAGCTTTGTTTTACTTCATGCTTTCTTGTATTTCTCTTATGGCTTGTTATAGCTAATTCTTCTCCATGTACTAGTTTACCACTAGTCTTGTCACTTCACTAACTCATGGGTGATTGCCTTTGTTCATCTTGCAAGTTGTATGATCTTCTCTTCTCCGACGGTTAAACCACCGTCTACCAAGTGAGAAAGTAATTAGGTCAACACGCGAGACGAATCCTAAGCCGATGGAGTGACAACATTAGGCACGCATTCGCTATCAAGGAGTCTAGTAAGTTTTGGCAAGCTAGCAAGGTAAGCTAGTCATGGATTGCTTTCTTTAAGTTTCCTTTCTTTTTCTTGTGAATAAACCAATCCCAATCTTGATTTCTTTTCCGACAATTTCCACCATGAACATAGCCACCCTTTCTTTAGTTTATTTTTCACTTGCTTCACTAAGTTTATATGCAAGAGAAGAATACTCGTTTGTTCACTTCACTACCACACGTAAAGCTTCCATCGCGAGCTCTCCCTGAGAATCGACTCGGTATAGCCCTATGCTATAGCGGAGACAAGAAAGGGTACATCAAATACATTCTTATACACATAATAAGTACACCTCCTTTTGAGTCTTAATCAAAAAAATGGCGCCGTTGCCGGGGAGAGCGACGTTATTTTTGGTTTAAAGTGAAGTACTAAACGATTTTTCTTCTATATTGCAGGTTACAGGTAAAGCAACAGAAAATATTCATTGCAGTAACATACAAGTGGACCTGGGACTCTGCTCAAGAAAGCAGAGCCCAGGATCCCCCAAAGTGCCGCGGATCCACGGCAATTTGCCGTGGGAACGCGGCAATAAGGAGTTAACTACTTACAAGATTTCTGCAGGGGCTTCAGATCTGCAAAATACATCTGCTGCTATACTTGAAATCCTGTATTTTTTTTACCATATACCTGCTTAATTAAAAAACAGTAAAAAGTTGATTGAAATTGCTAAAAATTGTTTAGACACTTGCATTTTAGGCACGTGTCTTTTCAATTCTTTACTTTTACTGTTGAAGAGTGCTGGAGGCAAGGTACGTGTTTGCATTGCATTTAGACTAGGACAAACTCCTTGCTTGATTTTCATACTTTGAGTGTATCCTAGCTATCTTTCTTGTACACTTGCACAATTCAAATCTAAGGGCATACCGGTAAATAAGATAAGGTGGGGGAGGTCATTACCCTTTCCTTAGCCCGAAAACCACAACCCAAGCACTCACTAACCCAAGCCTAATTTAATAAAAAAAGTAGACGTTGGCCCTAGGGACATCTCGGACTCACTTAGGAGATTATCCTAAGGGGAAAAGTGTTGGAATTTAACTCTTGCAAAATCGGTGTCTAGGAAAGGGGTTGAGGGCCGAAAGCCCGAAGGTTGCTGGTTACTTAATTAAGGAACGTCTCCGGACGGAAAACCTCCCACCAACCTTACCCTTCCCTGGCTGATTAGCTTGTGGTTAGAGTCTACACTAAACCTCCCGTGGACGGTCTATCAGTTAGGAGTCGTCTAGGTCTAAGTCTACACTAACTTAGGTTAGAATTTTTCTTTTCTTTTCTTCTTTTGTTTGTTTGTTTGTTTGTTTGATTTTTGTTTGTGATTGTGTGATATGGCTTACAATTACAATTCTTTCCATCCATATGTCACACACACTCCATATTCGGATAATTCCAACCCGTGTTTTATAATATGCACCACCCACATACACCGGGTTGGCCTTATCCGAATCAATACGACCCATACACCCCATCTAATGATTATAATGTCCAAAATAATTTCAACTCTTCATCGAGTCATTGGGGATTCACTTACCCCGAGTCAAATTTTCAAAATCCTTGTCCATCATATTCACCTTGTTCACAATATTCATTTCCGAGTCCACGTCATACACTCCTTTTTCTGAGCCTCCATTTGAAGACAAATCTGACTTATTAAGGAGTTTAGAAGCTAATTTACAGAGAGCTGAGCAAACACTTCCAGAACCATTTCCCTCTCCAGTTCCACAGTATTTTCAAGAGTCTTACTCAGTTCCACCGCTTCCTAATGAACAACCATTTGTCATGGAAACGAGTAAAGATCTCTTGTGTGAGTCCACTTTTCCATCATCACACATTTTTGACTCCACTATTCACAAACTTTCCAAAGTCAAGATTCCTATACTCCCATTCTAGAACAATCATTTGAAGATACATCAATTCTAGAAAAGAGTATAGACATCTTGCAAGAGTCTATGTTACAATATCAAAAATCACATGCCAAGTCTATCAATAGTGTGAAAGAACAATTGGATAACCTTTTTAGGAAAGAGGAAACTCTATCCTATCAACATTTGACTAATCCAGTTATACCACACTCTATTGATATGACTCAAGACTCTTGTCATCTTGGAAATCCAGATTCAATTTCAGCACACTCACCTGAACTTGTCCAAACTTCAGATCCAATTGATACATTTACAAGTTTTTCATTTCCTAAACTTGAACTTGTCCAAAATTCAAATCCCGTTGACATTTTGGCAAGTTTCTCATTTCCTAAAAATGAACTTGTCCACACTTCTGATCCAATTGACAATTTGGCAAGTTTTCCTTTTTTCTGAAATTGAACTGGAACATGATTTTGATCCTGAACTTTCACTTGATGATTCCATATTACTTCCTGATTCAATCATGACTCCGGTGTCTTCACATAATTTCACTTCATTTCCCGAGTCAGATTGGATCCATTTTCTATCCATTGTGAAATTGAATCACCAATCTTTTTGATGATCACATTGAACTTGACCAATTCTACACTTCTGAAAATTCCATTGATAACTTGGCAAGTTCTCCACATTTTATTGAACTACATGAGGAATGTGATCTTGAACCCAGACTCAGTGATTCAATTCTTTTTCCTTATTCCATAATGACTCCGGTATCTTTACCTCACATCAATCTTTTCCCGGAGTCAATTTTGGATCCTTTCACAATTCACAATGAAGTTGAATCATCCATCTTTGAGGATCATATTGAACTTGCCCAATTCTACACTTTTGAAGATTCTATTGACATTTTGGCAAGTTCTCCATCTTGTGGAATTGAACTCAATGAGAAATGTGACCTTGATTTTCTCGATCTCTTTACTTCTGAAACTGATTGTACAATTCTATCAGAAGATTTTGACTTAAGTTTTGAAGAATTGTATGGCGATGAGCTTGAATTCCTTAATATTGGAAGTAAAGAGATATCACCCATATTAGGTCACATCCCATTGTTGGACAATGATTGTGGACTTGAGTTTTCATTTCTTGACTTGGATCCAATTTTTGAACTCACTTCGACTCCGGCACCATCACTTGACTTAATTCACTTCCCTGAGTCGGTAGTCGTTCCTGTTCTTCCAGAGTCCAAGTCAACTGCTCTATCATTTCATCTTCCATTCTGGGACAAGGATCTTGATGAAAATGACTCTGAAATTATTAGGAAAATCTTGAAATTAGATGGGGTCATGTACATAATTAAAATAACACATGCACACCTCATTTTTGTGGGTCATATTTCTGAGATTTTTGGTGGGTTCCTGAAAACCCAACGTGAAGATGATTGGGCCATGTTTCGTGGACCAATCAGACCACCACCGGAACCACCACCTTAAGGTAATTTGTTCCTCCCCTTTCCATTTTGTTTCATGCATACATATATCATGATGCATTGAGGACAATGCATGAAATAAGTGTGGGGGAGGGTTTACTAACTTAGAGTTTTTAGAATTTCTTTCTTTTACATTTCTTTTAGAAAATTTATAAAAATAAAATAAAAATAAAAAATAAAAACTTTTTGAAATAAGAAACAAAGTTTTGATCTAACTTTTTGAAATAAGAAACAAAGTTTTGATCTATTTTTAAGAATTAAGATGTATCTTAGAAATTAAGAAAGCCTTAATTATGACATCTTAAACATAGTTGAAGTAATAGATCTTGTTGGAGATTATAGACTAAGTAAGTAAAATTGGTGAGATATTCTTATCTTGAATTTTTTGCCTTAGATAATATGCACTTTACACTTACACATTTCTTGGATGGAAACAAAGACCAAAAATGCCATATAAATAAAAAAAAAAAGAGAGAAAAAGAAAAAAAATATATATATATAAAGATCACTTATTAAGCTGGATAACTATGCCTCAAGAAGCATGGTTACTCACCCTAACGGTGATTATAAATAATCCCCTTTAGTTTTGTGGCCTTTTTTACTCGAGACCTTAAACCCGAGGGATGTTTTCTCATCTGGTGCCCTAAGACCGTCTGGTTTGGGAGTCATCGGTTAAAGGCTCGCTACAAGGGTAGACTAGAAAGCCTAAACTAAGGGAAGAAAAAATCATAAAAAAATATATATATAAATAAATAAATGGCATTATGGTTGGAGTTGAAATCCCAGAAATTTTCACTGAGCACGGTGTGCATATTATCTAGGTTTTATGAAAGATAAAATATTCAATCCAATTTTGAATTCTTACCTTAATTAAAAGCAAGATCTTGCATGAATACTAAGTTTAAGGAAGAATAATTATAGGTGGACTTATTACCTAGGATCACTTATATTTTCGCAAAAAGTTTCGTAAACATGTCTCTTATTCAAAATGCGTTTTCAAAATACTAACATTTGTTTTCTTTCTTTATGGATTTTGTGGGTGTAATCCGCTGAAAACCCTCAGGAGACAACACTCCTCCTCTAGGGTAACCTAGAGGTTTAACGGCTTGTTGCACATGCTCAGTGCAATCGCGTCACCTGCGAAAGTGGTGTAATAAATTGTTAGTCTAGATTTTCTTTTTCTTTGTTTTGCTCGGGACGAGCAAGAGAATAAGTGTGGGGGTGTGATTAGTATCCAATATTGCATATTTTACATCATAACTCCCATGCATATTACAAATAAATATGTGATTTTTACTCCTCTTCTCTACTTATTTGCAGGTACACACTTAATGGAGAGATATCCAAATAATCACTTAATTAACACTAATTAAGTGATTAATCTATGATTAAGATAAAGCCAAATTCAAATCCAGATCTAGAGAGATCCGCGCGCCAATTGGAGAATCCAAGTAGTCCACGTGGCTAACAAACTCTCAACGAATCCTCACCAGAAAATCTGGGCTCAACGCCAGATCTCGCGGCGATCCCGCGGCAATCCGCGGCAGATCTAGGCCGTTGAGATCCCGGATTTCGTGGCAACCACCTAGGCTCTCGAAGCTTCTCATTTCTGCTATAAATACTCCACCTTCACCTGCGAGCTGAGAGTGATCAGAGAAGAGAGAGAGATTAGTGAATAGCTTGTAATTTTGCTAGGTTTTGTTTAGGATTTTTAGCTCTCTATGATCTTCTCTTCCCTAGAATTCAATGTAAAAGAGAGTGATTGTGAGGGAGAGAGCTTGTGTAATCAAGAGTGACACTTGAAGCAACAAGGATTGATCCATCCCCTTCTTCTATCTACTGAAGCTTGGTTCTAGTTTTCTTGCATTCTTTAATTGCTTTCTTATGTGCTTTCTTTAATTCTTGCAATTTAATTCAAGCTTTATTTTACTTCATGCTTTCTTGTATTTCTCTTATGGCTTGTTGTAGCTAATTCTTCTCCATGTACTAGTTTACCACTAGTCTTGTCACTTCACTAACTCATGGTGATTGCCTTTGTTCATCTTGCAAGTTGTATGATCTTCTCTTCTTCGACGGTTAAACCACCGTCTACCAAGTGAGAAAGTAATTAGGTCAACACGCGAGACGAATCCTAAGCCGATGGAGTGACAACATTAGGCACGCATTCGCTATCAAGGAGTCTAGTAAGTCTTGGCAAGCTAGCAAGGTAAGCTAGTCATGGATTGCTTTCTTTAAGTTTCCTTTCTTTTTCTTGTGAATAAACCAATCCCAATCTTGATTTCTTTTCCGACAATTTCCACCATGAACATAGCCACCCTTTCTTTAGTTTATTTTTCACTTGCTTCACTAAGTTTATAAGCAAGAGAAGAATACTCGTTTGTTCACTTCACTACCACACGTAAAGCTTCCATCGCGAGCTCTCCCTGAGAATCGACTCGGTATAGCCCTATGCTATAGCGGAGACAAGAAAGGGTACATCAAATACATTCTTATACACATAATAAGTACACCTCCTTTTGAGTCTTAATCAAGCTCACCCATTGAAGACATTTCAAATTCTAGTTGCATTACCTTTTCAAATTCCTTGCACAAAAGCTCATTAGTAGATCCAAAAATTATATCATCAACATAAATTTGCACAATTAAAATATCATTATCAACATGCTTAGTAAAAAGAGTTGTGTCTACTTTGCCTTTAATAAAATCATTTGAAATGAGAAAACTAGAAAGCCTTTCATACCAAGCTCTTGGAGCTTGTTTCAATCCATACAAAGCTTTATCAAGTTTCAAAACAAAATCGGGATGAACATGATCAATAAAACCGGGAGGTTGAGAAACATAAACTTCTTCATTAATAAAACCATTCAAAAATGCACTTTTCACATCCATTTGAAAAAGTTTAAAATTTTTAAAACATGCAAAAGCTAGTGTCATCCGTATGGCTTCAAGCCGTGCTACGGGTGCAAAGGTCTCCTCAAAGTCAATTCCTTCAACTTGAGTGTAACCTTGGGCCACTAACCTAGCTTTATTCCTAATGACATTTCCGGACTCATCCATCTTGTTTCTAAAGATCCACTTAGTACCAATTATTGGTCTATCGTGGGGCTTAGGAACAAGGTGCCAAACTTGGTTGCGCTCAAATTGATTGAGTTCCTCTTGCATGGCAAGCAACCAATATGGGTCCGTCTCGGCTTCGAGAATGCCTTTGGGTTCAAAATGAGAAATGAAAGCAAAGTTACCACATAGGTCATGGAGTTTGGAGCGCGTTATGACTCCTTTAGATGCATCACCCAAGATGAGCTCCTTAGGATGATTTGTAGCGTATCTCCAAGCTTTAGGAAGCGGTTGAGTGCTTTCCTCCTTATCCTCTTGAACTTCACCAATAGGGTCTAGCTTTTCTTCTTGAGCGGGTGAGTCCTTCAAGGATAGTCTCTCCATGTCTTCACCTAATGGTTCAATCTCTACAACATTCTCAACAACCACATTAGATTCTTCAAATTTAACATGCATGGATTCTTCTATGGTAAGAGAAGATCTAATGAAAACTCTATATGCTTTGCTAGTAGAGGAATATCCAACAAAGATAGCCTCATAAGCCTTAGCATCAAATTTACCCAAATTATCCTTAGTATTCAAAACAAAACACTTGCATCCAAAAACTTTGAAATATGCAACATTAGGTTTTCTAGAATGATACATTTCAAAGGAAGTTTTTGAAGAATTTTTGCATAAATAAATACGATTCGATATATAGCATGCGGTGTTTACGGCCTCGGCCCATAAATATTGAGGGAGGTCATACTCACTTATCATTGTCCTAGCCATCTCTTGAAGTGTTCTATTTTTCCTTTCTACAACTCCATTTTGTTGTGGAGTTCTAGGACAAGACATTTCATGCTTAATTCCCTTTTCATCACAATAAGTCATGAAGAGTTGGTTAATAAACTCACCACCTCTATCACTCCTTATTCTCAAAATCGAAAAACCCTTTTCTTTTTCAACTCTTTTTCGAAAAATCTTAAAATGAGAAAAGTTTGATCTTTATGTTGCAAAAAGAAAACCCAAGTAAAACGGGAGAAATCATCAACCAAAACAAATGCAAATCTACTTCCATTTAAACTTTTAGTTTTAGTTGGTCCAAAAGATCCATATGAATTAATTCTAAAGGCCTAGTTGACATGATATCCTTGATTGGTTTAAAGGAAGACTTGGTTTGTTTCCCAAGTTGGCACGCACCACAAATGCGATCTTTCTCAAAATTCAAGCAAGGTATACCCTTCACCAATTCCTTTGAATTAATCCTAGAAATATGGTCAAAAGATGCATGTCCTAATCTTCTATGCCAAGCCAAGAATTTTCATCAAAAGCATTCAAGCATTTAGTAGAACAATCTAAATTAAGCATGTCAATAATATAAACATTATTATCACGAAAACCGGTAAGAATACAATCATTAGATTTAACATCAAAAATCTTGCAAGAAGTATCATCAAAAACAACTTTAAGTCCACGGTCACAAAGTTGACTAATGCTAAGCAAATTATGTTTTAAACCATCTACTAAAACAACATTTTCTATAATAGGAGATGCACCAATTTGAATGTTACCTATACCGATGATAGTTCCTTTGGAGTCATCCCCGAAGGTGACGGTGCCACCTTCCATGTACCTTGATAGGGTTGTGAAGTTATTGATGTCCCATGTCATGTGTCTTGAACAACCACTATCAAGGTACCACCGCTCCCTACGTCTTGGAGCCTTGGTGTGTACCTACATCAAATAATTTAGGACTTGATTTTGGTACCCACATTTTCTTGGGTCCTAGAGAGTTAGTTTCATTGACCCAAACAAGATTATTGGTTCTATTTACTTGGTCATAGCAAAATTTAGCCAAATGTCCATTCTTACCACAATAAGTACATCTATACACTCTACCATATTTAAAAGCATAGTGAGTGTGTGATTTGTGAGCATGAGAATTTTGAGCATGAAAAGATTTAGCATGAGGAGTGTTATTTGTAGTGTGAGCATGGGGAGTCTTAGCATGTGAAGTGTGCTTTTTAGAAAACATGTCCTCAAGTTTCTTAGTGTTAAAAGCACAATCCTTTAAAACTTTTTCAAAATCATTTATTTTAGATTTAAAAGAAGAAATTTCTTTATATCAATAATAGGAGATTTTGCCTTACAAGAACTCTTGTAGGCACAAAATTCTTTTTGCATGGAAATGAAATTAGAAGAAACATCATCTTTTTCTTTAGAAACAATGGCAAGTTGATTCTTAAGAAAAGCAACTTCTTTTTTGTAATTTTAAGCATTCAAGTTTCTTATTATCATAAGTTTCAGAAAGTTCTACAAAGGCATGTACTAGAACTTCCTTACTTAGTTCATCATCTTCATCATCAAGGGATTGAGGGGTTACCTTAGGTGTGTTTGTCATGAAACACATATTAGCTTGATCCACCTCCTCTTCGGACTCGCTTTCCGAATCCCATGTTGCTTTGTATGCTTTCTTTTCCTCCGGCTTCTTTGGCTTGAAGGAGGAAGTCATCTTCTTCTTGAACTCCGGACAATCCGCCATGATATGTCCGGGTTTGCGGCAATTATAGCAAATGATCCTCCGCTCCTCTTTGCCTTCGAATTTTCTCCGGAAGTTGAACTTGTTCTTTCGGTACAACCTCTTGACATTCCGCACAAGTAGAGTTAGCTCCTCATCTTCTTCTTCGTCTTCATCATCGTCATCATTGGTGGATGAAGTCTTGAAGGCTATGGATTTCTTCTTTGACGTAGTGGCTTCTTCTCTTGCCTTCTTCTCCATCTCATGGGTCTTTAGGTTCCCAATGAGACTAATGATGTCCATCTCGTCCTTGTCGTTCAACTCCTTTAAGGTGGTGGCCTTGACTTCCCAAGATGGAGGAAGAGCCCGTATCACTTTGCGCACCTTTTGATCGTTGGAGATGACATCATCTAATGAAGAAAGACCATTTGTAATTTTAGTGAAACGAGTAATCATACAATCAATGGATTCATCATCAAGCATTTTAAATGATTCATATTGAGACCTCAAAAGATCTATCTTAGCTCTCTTGACTTGTGAAGTCCCTTCATGTGTGACCAATAAGTGTTGCCAAATCTCATAGGCGGATTGGCAATGAATTACCCGTGTAAGGTCATCCTCATTCAAGGCGGTTAATAGGGAGTTTTGGGCTTTGGAGTTAGCCTCATATTCTCTAAAGTTGAAGTCGGTCCAAGTGCTCTCATCACTATCGGGTGCTACATAGGGTTTAGTCAAGGACTTGGCCACTAAGCTACCCAAAGATTGCAAAATACAGTCATCCTAACCTTCCAAATTGGGAAATTAAGTCCATCAAATTTAGGAGGGGTTTTGATGTTGTCGGCCATGTTTACTAGTGTATGAATGGATGAATGAAAATGTTGATTAGCAATATTTTAAGGATCTCTCTAAGGATGTTAAGCCAAACCTAAAGTCCAAGCTCTGATACTAATTGAAAATCACCTAGAGGGGGGGTGAATAGGTGATGAAGCTAATCAAAGGGCAATTTAAAAATTTAAAGCTACAACAGTCACCAATCAAGAATCACAAGATGAATGCAAGCAAGTAAGTATGACAATGAATATGATGAGCAATTAATAAGTGCAAGCAAAGTAGAGTAAGGAGTGTAAGAACAAGAAAAGTAAACCAATCGCAAACACAAGGATATGTTATCGAGGTTCGAGCACCCAGCTCTACTCCCCGCCTTCCCCAGAAGGATTCCGACCACTTCCACTATCACAAAGATTTCAAATACAATGGAGTACCCAACTCCTACAATCTCAAGTACAAGTAATTTCCTTGGTAGTCAAAAGACCACAAACTCTCTCTTTCAAATATCTCTTCCTTTACAAAGGTCCTTAGAGAATATTGAGTAGGAATGAAGCTCTTGTTGTAAGTGAAGAAAGAAAATTAAATCAGAGAGTATTTGAAAATCCTTCAGAAAATCAGTGAGAAATTCAGCACAAAAACCAAGAAACAAGTCTCTTTTGAAAGCCTTAAACTTTTGAATTTTCTAGCAAATAATTGTTGTAACAAATCTCTCTCCAAACACCCTATTTATAGGAGAGGGCTAGGGTTTAGGGATAAGATATAATTACTGATGTTTAGGAGGTAATTAACTCAAAATATATCCTTAAACGAATTTTTAAAACAAAAGACAAAATAAACAGCTCACTTAAAATCTGCCCGTTACTGTTCAAACGGACACATCGGTCGACTGGGCCGGTCGACCGGTAGTTCAAAAATCCGACCGTTATAGGCTAGCGGTCGACCGACCCGGTCGACTGAGAAAACCTGTGAGCAAAAACAATATATCGGTCGACCGCCCCGGTCGACTGGCAGACATGCACACGGATACGTGCATCTGCCAGAACCGCGGTCGACTGGTCCGGTCGACCGGACCAGACTGACACAGACTCGGTCGACTGCCCCGGTCGACCGGATCAGGTCAAAGATCAATTTTAGAAAAGAAAACAAAGAGGATTTTAATTTTAACAAAAATACTTTTGAACAGGGAATAGTATAAAATATAAGATGTATCTGTAGGCAAAAACTTGTAGGCAAAATATTTTTGTATAATTTATAAGAAATTATTTTGAATGAGCATGTGCGCAAAAGCGTGTGTGATAGAGCTTCAAACCTATCCACTATTCTTTAACATACTATAAACTGAAAAACAAATTACATGAAGACTTCTTGTGCTATCTTCAAGTCTTTGAGCCATCCAATGCCTTGCTAGAGCCTTTTCTTCTATGATTCTTCCTTGATGTGCAATATGCCTTCCTTGCTATATGGAACTTAGAAGTTTTCGTAAAAGCTAAGCAAATGGCCTCCAAACATGGTACAAACCTGAAACTTATCTTGAATAGAATCATTAGTACCAAATAGCACTAATTTGGTTTGTCATCATCAAAACACAAAACAATTGGAGAGTGTAACCTCTTGGGCCAACATAACCAAAGCCGCGTCTCAATTTGCAAGTCAAAGTCGCGTTTCTCAGGACTGCGTCTACACTATAGATTAGAGCCGCGTTTGGCCAATTCAGGTCAGCCTGAGTTTATTCAGAGTCAGTCAAGGATCACAACCAAAGGCTGCGACTAAGAAGTTGGACTCATCTACAATGGAGCAATGAAGGTAGAACAAAAACTTCAAGGACTTTTATTGTTTGAACCAAAAAATGATAAAAGTGATACAAACACTCTTTACAAAAAGAAAGAGGAAGGCTAATAATCCTGGTTCGCCAAAGAACGAATTTGTTCTTTGAGGCGACGCATCTCAGGTGGACACGCTTTCTCAGCCTCCATGAAAGCCTGAACCCGCAATTCCTCCTCAGATAAGAATTCCGTCGCAGCCAGCTGCGCCTGTAAAGATTCCAATCTAGTGGAACGAGCGGAGAGACTTTCTTCAACCCGCGTCCTGGCAGCTTCCAGCTCTTCCAGCTTCTTCCTGTCTGTGGCAAGCTTCTGCTCATTAATTGCAATCAAGGCCTCTGCCTTGGCTATAGTGGCCTTAGCACTGATAATAATATTCTCCCTTTTTTGCATAATGAGTTCAGATTCCCTTGAATCGCCAATCAACCTTTGATGATCAACCTGGAGATGTTGGAGATGGCGGGTCTCTTCAGCTATTTGTTCCTCCATCTCCTTTCGCTTTTGTTCTTGAGCAGTAAGAAGCCTAGTCAGAGTTGCCCGGGCCTCGTAAACTGAGCCAGCATCTTCCAGAGATTTAAACTCTTTCAGGTCGCTTCCCAACAGCTCCACCAGAATCAGGCATGCCCTAGCCTGTGAAGGACCTCCAGTATGACCGATGTTCCCGATCAGGTTTTCAAGAAGTACTCGGGCAAACTCGAAAGAGCTGCCCCCAGACAGGATAAGGTCAATACATGATCGCATGGAAGCAAAGAACTGCCGCACCACTTGACGTGCCAGTTCTTCCATGATCTCACTGGCTGGGGAGAATTACACTGATGTACTCCCAGATCCCCTTTCTATCACAGGGCGAGGGACGGGAATCAATTCGTCCCGTGCAGGAGTAGGGTCAATGACAGGTGCGACAGAAGCTGAGATGGTCGTCGGCACTTCTAGAGCAGTTATTGTCATAGCAGCATCCACGGTGGCCGGAGTAGCAGCAGACCTGACCTCTTTGGGGTCCTCGGTCGGGGCTTGGACTGTACTACCTTCCAGGTCGACACTGGCCGTAAGCGCCTCTGCCTGAGCATCCTCGGTGCTCTCTGCAAATTACCAAAATATCAGCCACGACAATAAAAGGAAAATATTCAAAACATCAATATTTCCTTACCAAGTTGAGGGTGCAAAGACGGCAAGTTCTTGGGCGAATCTTGCAGGGTTGAGGTCTCTCCGACTTCAATAATTTCCCTCTCTTGAGGCATCTCAGTAGCAAGGGCCTCAACACCCTCCTGCTGGGCCAGCTCTTGTATCATTTCCTCGATATGGGAGGAAGTCGCAGCCTCGCCGTCAGCGGCCAGCCCTGCAGCATAAAGGAAAAAATGTCAGATCCTTTTCCCTAGTCAAAAGGGAAACCGGGTCAACAAGACAATAAAAGTACCTTCAGCAGCGGCAATGGTTGCTATTGGCGAAACCGTACCGGGTCACACCCGTGCATTTCTTCCTCCGAGATATATGAGAATTTGCTCGGATCTAGAAGAGCGGGTTCATCGCCAAAACCAATGTCATCACCTGAATCGTATTCATCCCCTCCAGACGATGAAGACGACAGCTCAACACGAGAGGCCTCGGCAATTGAGGCCTTGCCACTGAATACCCCAGTAGTGGGACTGGGGTCAACTGCCCGCGAGCTGGGCATTAATACACCAGGAGACCCAAGCTGTTGTGCCTCGTCTCTCCTCTCTTGAGCTGAAGAAGACCCTGATTGAGTTGAGACCCCTGGAATCTCAGCATCGTCCCTTCCCATCAAGTCAACCTCGAGCTGCTCAGCCTCGTCAGTTGCAGCGGGTTCATTAGCAAGTTCCCCTTCTTCTAAAATCATAGGGCCCCTGCTGCACAATCCACAAGGACGAACAAGGGGGCGTCGTCTTCCTCCTCCTCCTCTTCCCTCTGCTCCTGAGCACCGAAAGGAACGGCCTCGGACATGGGAGCTTCAACCCTCAAATCTCTCCTAGCCTTCTTCGGCGCAGGCTCAGTTGTGGAAGTAGAGCCAGGCTCAACTGCGGAAGTAGAACCATGGGGACGTTTATGCACCGCCTATCGATGCCGTCTGGCAGGCTGCTCTCTAGTTGCTGCTGCTCTCGGCTCCACCAGTGTATCCCCCCTGGCTTCCCTCTTAGCCGCCTGGTATTCCTCGATGCCTCGCATGCGCTTGTGGGACGCCAATTTCTCCTCATAAGCCACATTAATGCTCTTAGTGCAAGAGCGATACATTGAATAGCCCGGCATCTTGCTAGCCTGAGAGTACCAGGTGCAGAAACTAAGGCTTGCGTGGCAGTTTGGCGTCTTGTGAGGCAAGCTGAAAAGAGCCTTTGTCCCCCCAGCCACGCTGTAATACCAGGCCCGAGCACCTTCAAACAAATTTCCATTGAAGGCGAGTTGAGCGTTAGGGTTGCCGACATACAGCTGGTCATAGCAAAACTGCCGGGCAAAACGATTCGGCATATAAGGCTCGATCGTGCACGAGTTCCCTTGCCGAAAGAGCAGATACCCAGGCCGGATATTGACAAGCCACCAGATAACTCCCGACGGCAGCCTCGTGAAGTCGTCCGGACCCATAAGGTCGGCAAACTTATCCCCATAAGTAGCTGATTAGGGAAAGAAATGTGTATTATTGTGGAGAGTATTAGCACACTGAATATTCAACGAAAGGGGGAAGGTTTAGAAACAACCTTAGGTGCTTTGATCACTCCACAATGTATTTAAAACGTTTAATGTACTCTTTCCAAATCTCCGTTATAGCATGGGCTAAACGAGTCGATTCTTAGGGAGAGCTTGCGATGGAAGCGTTACGGTTCATTATGAAGATAGAAAACGAAGGTTCTTCTCTGTCTTAAAAGAATGTAAAAGAATCATAGAAAAAGAAGTAAAAGAAATTGTGGCTTTGTGAATGATGGAAAATGAAAAGAAATCAAAGACGATATTTACTTTGGAAATAAAGCTAAAAGAAAGAAAACTTTGTGAAAGATTTAAAGATGGAGAAAACCATGACTAGCTAACCTTACTACTTTGCTAAAACTTACTAAACTCCGTGATGGTGAATGCGTGCCTCATGTTGATTCATCGGCAAAGATTTGTCTTGCGTGTTGGTCTAGTTACTTTCCCACTTGGATGACGGGTGATCATTCTTGGACTTGTCTTGTAGCCTCATAGATGTCATCGGCCTACAAGATAGACTTTCAATAATGAAATCAAAAGAGCGACACTCAAGCGATGCTAAGGAAGAAGATACAACATTCATTAATGGAAGTAAAGAAGTTGTACAACAAATAGCATATGTTTGGTGATCCATCTCCATGTTCCATCAAGGCACTTGTTCTAAGACAAGGCTCTAAATGAGGCACACATGAATCATATGGAATTACAACAAGAACTTGCCAAGCATGAAAGTAACCCATCGGAGAAGAAAAAGACTTAACAACTTGCAAGATTAAAGATAGCAATCACCCATGAGTTAGTAGTTAGCAAAGTTAGTGGTTAGCTAGTCATGTTAGAAGAAGTTAGCTAGCCATACGAAAAGAAAAGCAAAGCATTAATAAAAGTGCAAGTAAAGTAAACCTAGAATTAAAGAAAGCAAGTAAACACTAGAAAATGCAATAGAGAAGAAAAGAGAATGGATTAATCCTTGCTTCACAAGTTGTCACCCCTTGGTTTACACAAGCTTTCTCTCTCTTACAATCTCTCTCTTATGCAGAATTTCTAGGGAGGAAGAAGAAGACCTAGAGCACTAAAATCCTAAAGAAAAAGCCTAAAAAATACAAAGCTCTATCCTCTAATCTCTCCTCTCCCCTTTTCGCTGGCCCTGGGGGTCTATTTATAGGCCTCAAAGAAGAAGGCTCCAGAAGACGAGACAGCTGGTAGAATCGCGGGCTCAACGGCCACGTTTCTGCCACGGAAACGGAAGTTTGTTAGCCACGTGGACCTTCTGGAAGAGTGAGCTGGCGCGTGGAAATCTCCAGATCCTGGGCTCAACCTTGGGCTCTCTTTTGGGCTTTAATTTATCTTCATTAATTCCTTAATAATTCTTGGATTTTGGGCCCCTTCTCCATTAAAATGTGGACCTGCAAAAATAGAGAGGAAAAGATTAAAAATCACATTTTTATTGAAGATATGCATTTTTATTTATGATATGCATGGTGTGGATGTGGCAAAATATGTAAACAAATGAATAATA
Source organism: Agave tequilana (assembly GCA_038442645.1). Taxonomy (NCBI): domain Eukaryota; kingdom Viridiplantae; phylum Streptophyta; class Magnoliopsida; order Asparagales; family Asparagaceae; genus Agave; species Agave tequilana. Next base: position 134,725 of record JAVJIF010010134.1, on the reverse strand, counting down.
ATCACACCCCCACACTTATTCTTTTGCTCGTCCCGAGTAAAACAAGAAAAAAGAAAAACTATACTACCAATTTTATTACACCACTTTCGTAGGTGACACGATTGCACTGAGCGTGTGCAACAAGCCGTTAAACCTCTAGGTTACCCTAGAGGAGGAGTGTTGTCTCCTGAGGGTTTTCAGCAGATTGCACCCACAAAATCCATAAAGAAAGAAGACAAATGTTAGTATTTTGAAAATTCATTTTGAAAGAGAGGCATGTTTTCGAACTATTTTTTGCAAAAATATAAGTGATCTAAGGTCATAAGTCCACCTATAATTATTCTCCCTTAAACTTAGTCTCCATGCAGGATCTTGTTTTCAATTAAGGTAAGAATTCAAAATTGGATTGAATATTTTATCCTTCATAAAACCTAGATAGTATGCACATTGTGAAGATTTCTGGGATTTCAACTCCAACCATCAAGCCATTTATTTATCTATATGTACTTTCTTTTTTCTTTTCTTCTTCCCTTAGTTTAGGCTTTCTAGTTTACCCATGTAGCAAGCCTATAACCGATGACTCCCAAACCAGTTGGTCTTAGGGCACCAGATGAGAAAACATCCCTCGGGTTTAAGGTCTCAAGTAAACAAGGCCACAAAACTAAAGGGGATTATTTATTTCCTTTACCACCATTAGGCGTGAATAATCATACTTCTTGAGGCATAATTATCCAGCTTAATAAGTGATGTTTTATTTATATATATATATATTTTTTTCTTTTTTTTATTTTTATGGCATTTTGGTCTTTGTTTCCATCCTAAAAATGTGTAAGTGTGAAGTGCATACTATCTAAGGCAAAAAATTCAAGATAAAAATATCTTCCCAATTTTTCTTACTTAGCCTATAATTTTAAACAAGATCTATTATTTCAACTAGGTTTAAGATGTCATAATTAAGGCTTTCTTAATTTCTAAGATCATCTTAATTTTCTTAAAAATAGATCAAAACTTTGTCTCTTATTTCAAAAAGTTTTTTTTTAAAATTTCTAAAAGAAGTGTAAAAGAAAGAAAAACTAAAAACTCTATGTTAGTAAACGCTCCCCCACACTTATTTCATGCATTGTCCTCAATGTATGCAAGATAAAAATGATGCATGAAATAGGTAATAGGTTAGAATCTTTTATTTACAAAAAAGTGCAAAAAATTATTTACAAGTATGACCCTCACCTAGGCTTTTCTTTGGTCGTTTTCCTCTGGCCCGTTTTCCATCATTCCAGTGTGTTTGTTTGCACGGGCTCAGTTGGGAAACGTGTTGAATTATTATCTTAGCCCTAGGTGTTTCCAGATTCAATTGTTTATTATTGTCATTCATCCTCAATCCACCACATTGTTCACTAAAAAATTCCTTGTCACCACTTTCACTCTGAATCTCATCACTTCCAATGTGAAGGAATTCTAGCTCATCTCCATACAATTCTTCAAAACTAAGGTCAACATCCGGAAGTGTACAATCAGTTAACTGACCCCGAGTTCACTCATTGATCGCGTAAAAACAAGTATTAAAATAAAAGATGCAAGTGTGGGTCGAAGTTACTGCTTTTGCGATTCTTCCGTAGTAGCAAAGTGGCTATACGGGTCGTATCCACAAGGACGGGAGGCGATAGAAGCTTTACCGGTTGATTCACGTGTTTGTTAAAGATTCTTCAAAGTTTTAAAGAATGAAAAGAAAAGAAAGTCAAGAATGAAAAGAGAGGTACGGTGAAACACAAAGGAGTGGGAAACATAGAAAAGAATGATTTTTGTAGTTTTGTTTTTATGTCTAAAATAAGTGAAAGAGAAAGAAAACTTACGGCTCTAACTACTAAAGAATCCACCAACACGCTAACCTCTTAGTGATAGTTGCCTCACACGTATCATTGGCCATCACTAGTCCTTGGTTCAAGAGCGATTCAAAGCATGACTCATATGTAACTCATCACAACCCAACACAACAAAACAAGTTCAAGCTACACTTAACTCATCAAAACCCATAGGAGCAAGCATGAAGTAAAGTAGTGTTAGCTTGTTAGTGGTTAGGAAGTTAGAGTGTTAGATCCATCATCATGAGCCATCAATGGCTCTTGCAAGAGCAAGGCCAAAGTGAGGCTATTAGATTCATGTGGATTATCATAAAGAAGTAAGACTAGTTAGATGGTTAGCAGTTAGAGCCATAAGGGAAAAACTAGCTACACATGTAAAAGAGATTGGAGAGAAGTAAACATAGAGAGGTAAAGAGAGCACCTTTCATAGATTGTCACCTTCTATTACAAGCACTCTTGCATTCCAAGCATGAACCACTCTCTCTCCCTAATACAAGATCTAAAATGGAAAATACAATGGAGGAGGAAGAACTAAAACTATACTATCCTAACCTACAACATGAAAATAAAACTACTCCTAAACTTGCCTCTACTCTCCATTCTGCTTAGTCAAGAACCCCAGGGGGGCATTTATAGCTTCAGAGGAACGGGGAACCCAGGGACAGGATGTGACCTGAAGCGGCGCGCGCCGCGCGCCTAAATTGCCGCGGAAACGCGGCAAAAGCCGCGTTTCCGCGGCAATACCTTGGCGGCGCGCGCGGCGCCGCCTGTCGTGCGTTGTCTGGTTGTCGCCCTGTCGGATAAAGTTGCCGGTTTCTGGTTTGGCGCCCCTGGTTTTGACAGAACCAGCTCTTTAGGTCAATAGCTATTTTAATACCCCTTTAATCACCAAATAAATGGTGATTTGGGTCTTCTTCTTCATGTGAACACCATTGACCTAGGATCAAGCAAGCAAGGTATTGTTAGCATAATTTATTTATCAAATAAATGTAAGATGTGATGAAAATTATGCAAAATTAGAGACTAATCACACCCCCACACTTATCTTTTGCTCGTCCCGAGCAAAACAAAAAAAAAACCTAAGGAAATTATTACACCACTATCGCAGGTGACGCGATTGCACTGAGCATGTGCAACAAGCCGTTAAACCTCTAAGTTCCCCTTAGAGGAGGAGTTTTGTCTCCTGAGGGTTTTCAGCGGATTACACCCACAAAATCCATAAAGAAAGAAATTAAATGTTAGTATTTTTGAAAACGCATTTTGAATTAGAGAAAAGTATTGAAGTATTTTTGTGAAAATATAAGTGATCCAAGGTCATAGGTTAACCAGAAATTGTTCTTTCTTAAACTAAGTCAGAATGCAAAAAATCTTGTGATAAATTAAATGTAAGAATTTAAAATTGAATTGACTCTTTGATCTTTCATAAAATTCTTAGAAAAATATGCACTTTGTGAACAGTGAAAGTTTTTGGGATATCGACTCTAACTTTCATGCCATTTATTTAATATATATATTTATTTATTTATTATTATTATTTTTTTTTCTTTTCTTTTTTTTCTTTTTCTTTTTTTCTTCCCTTAGTTTTCTTAGGCTTTCTTATCTACCCGGGTAGTGAGCCTTTAGCCGGTGACTCCCAAACCAGATGGTCTTAGGGCACCAGATGAGAAAACATCCCTCGGACTTAAGGACTCGAGTAAATAAGGCCACAAAACTAAAGGGGATTATGTGATTTTTGTCCACCGTTTTAGGTATGAATAATCATGCTTCCTGAGGCATAATTACCCAACTTCAATGAGTGGTTTTTATTGAATTTTTTTTTTTAATATATATATATATATTTTTATAGCATTTTTAGTCTTTGTTTCAATCCCAAAAATTGTGTAAGTGTGAAGTGCATAAATCTAAGGCAAAAAATTCAAGATCAAATTATCTTTTCAATTTACTTTCTTATCCTATAATTTAGACAAGATCTATATTTTGACTTGGTTTAAAATTTCATAATTTTAGGTCTTCCTAATTCCTAAGATAATCTTAATTTTCTTAAAAATGGATCAAAACTATTTCTCTTGTTTCAAAAAGTTTTGTAAAAAGAAAAGAAATTTTTTTTTTATTATTTATTTTAAGTAAAAAGAAGTATAAAAGAAGTGTAAAAGAAAGAAAATATAAAACTAGCTACGTTAGTAAACCCTCCCCCACACTTATCTCATGCATGATCCTCAATGCATCGTGAATGTGTATAGACATGAAATAAATGGAAAGGAAGGAAGATTACCTCAAGGGGGTGGTTCTGGAGGTGGTCGGATTGGGCCAAGTGTTGCGACCCAATCAAGATATCGTGGATCATCCAGAAATCCACCAAGGACCTCTCTAATATGACCCCAGAAAGAAATGATGGATTGAATGATCTTATTTAAAAATTTATCCCCATCTAATTTCCAAATTTCAAAAATAATTACTGAGTCATTTTCTTCAATATTCTTGTCCAACAATGAAGTGTGATTTTGAGAGATGATTGATTTGGACTCAAATGGAACAGGAACAAAAACCGATTCTGCCTCAGGAAGTTGACTCAGATCAAGTCGAGAATCAACAATGAGAGTCGAAATTGGTTCAAAAATAGAGTCCAGACCAAAGAATTGATGTTCACACACTGTCCCCATTAATGAAGTGTGATCATAAGAGATTGGTGATTCCATTTCACAGTGTACGGGTACAGGATTCAATGTTGACTCCGGAATATAGAAAAAATCTGGTAAAGATACCGGGGTCATTATTGAAGCAAAAAGTGAAAAGGAATCACTAACATGAGGTTCAGGATCACATTCAGGTTCAATTTCAATTTCAGGAAAGGGATAACTTGCCAGAATGTCCAAGCGATTTTCATAACTTGGAGCGTGGTCAAGTTCAAATGTATGTTCTGAAATTGAAGCTGGATTTCCAAAATGACATGATTCATGGGTCCAATCAGTAGAGTTAGGGATATAGGGATCGGTCAAAGGTTGAGAAGAAAGGCTTTCCTCGCTTTCATTGATCAATTCGCTCAAAATTGAATCTAACCTACTGATCGGTTGTGTAACAGGATTTGGATTTGGAATCATGTCTTCCATACTCTTTGTAATTGGTTCTTGAAAATCTGAGTATGGAAGTTGATTTTGGAAATTGTGGTGAAATTGTGAGTCCATCGGATTTTGCGGTTGCTGCTCGAACTCACGCAAGGGTTCCATACTCAATTCCAGTGTTGAAGTTTGTTCATTTTGAAGTGATGAGACTGGAAACGATGAGTATGAATCTTGAAAATTTGGTTGAGAGGATGAGTCCAACATGTTTTGCATTCTATCACAAAAGTCTTCAAAACGCTTTTCTAGCTCAGATTCTTCTTCAATTGGATTCTCTAGAAAAGGAGGATGTGGAGTTTGATGTGGGAAGATTTGTGAATTAAGCAAATTTTGCATTCGTTCTAGGGACTCTTCCATACTCCTTTCCAATGATGATTTCTCTTCAATTGGTGGTTCAGGAAAAGGAGTATATGAATCAAAATTGGGAACGAATATGGTGAAAATTGTGGACAAGATGATTGAAAAGTTGACTCGGGTAAGTGAATCCCCAAGAACTCGGTGAAGAGTTGTAATTATTTTGAAAATTAGGATCATATGGTTGGGGATATGGGTCATATTGATTCTGATAATCCCAACCCGGCATATCTGGTTGGTTCATGTTGTACATTGCCGGGTCAGAGTTATCCGAGTCAAATGAGGTCGGAGTGAAATATGGATTCATATTATAATTGAAAGAATTGTTGTTATTAAAATCCATATCACAGTATACAAAAAAAAGAAAAACAAACAAACAAACAAACAAACAAACAAAGAAAAAGAAGAAGAAAACAAGCCTATGCTAGGGTTGACTTAGACCTAGACGACTCCTAACTGGTTAGACTGTCCACGGGGGTCTGTTGTCGGAAGCTGACCACAAGTTAATCGGCCAGGTAGGGGCAAGACAGTGGAAGGTATCCGTGCCGGAGCAACGGGCCTAATTATGCCAAACCACCGTTCTTCGAGGTTTCGCCTCTCAATCCCCAACCTTAGACACCGATTTAGCAAGAGTCAAATTCTAACAACTTCCCCCTTAGGTCAATCTCCTAAATGAGTCCGAGATGTCCCTAGGGCCAACGTCTAGCAAGTTTTATTTAGGCTTGGGTTGTGTGAGTGGGGAGGTGATTTTTGGGCCAAGGGAGGGTAATAACTTCCCCACCTTATCTTGTTTTGGGTTTTGCCCTTAAGTTAAATTTGTGCAAGTGTGCAATATAGATAAGATGAACACAAAAAAGCGAGTAAATCACTGAAGTGTTTGTCCTATACTATATGCAATGCCATATATACACCTTCTATCAATATCACAATAACAAAAGAATAAAATACAGGATATTGGAATGAAAATTGACACGTGCCTAGATGCAAATGTCTAAACCATTTTAAAGCATCCAATTATCGTATTTTAATTCTTACAATTATTTACAGTGCACAGGTAATATAAACAAAAATTAGCAGCAGAAAAATATACAAGAATTACCCGACCACACTTGAGCAAGTGTGGACTTCCGCAATGCTAAAACTTTAACCTGCACACCAAAAAACAAAGAAGAAAAGTTAGCAAACTTGTGAAATCAAACCGTTCCCATCCCCGGCAACGGCGCCAAAATTTGATCGCGTAAAAACAAGTATTAAAATAAAAGATGCAAGTGTGGGTCGAAGTTACTGCTTTTGCGATTCTTCCGTAGTAGCAAAGTGGCTATACGGGTCGTATCCACAAGGACGGGAGGCGATAGAAGCTTTACCGGTTGATTCACGTGTTTGTTAAAGATTCTTCAAAGTTTTAAAGAATGAAAAGAAAAGAAAGTCAAGAATGAAAAGAGAGGTACGGTGAAACACAAAGGAGTGGGAAACATAGAAAAGAATGATTTTTGTAGTTTTGTTTTTATGTCTAAAATAAGTGAAAGAGAAAGAAAACTTACGGCTCTAACTACTAAAGAATCCACCAACACGCTAACCTCTTAGTGATAGTTGCCTCACACGTATCATTGGCCATCACTAGTCCTTGGTTCAAGAGCGATTCAAAGCATGACTCATATGTAACTCATCACAACCCAACACAACAAAACAAGTTCAAGCTACACTTAACTCATCAAAACCCATAGGAGCAAGCATGAAGTAAAGTAGTGTTAGCTTGTTAGTGGTTAGGAAGTTAGAGTGTTAGATCCATCATCATGAGCCATCAATGGCTCTTGCAAGAGCAAGGCCAAAGTGAGGCTATTAGATTCATGTGGATTATCATAAAGAAGTAAGACTAGTTAGATGGTTAGCAGTTAGAGCCATAAGGGAAAAACTAGCTACACATGTAAAAGAGATTGGAGAGAAGTAAACATAGAGAGGTAAAGAGAGCACCTTTCATAGATTGTCACCTTCTATTACAAGCACTCTTGCATTCCAAGCATGAACCACTCTCTCTCCCTAATACAAGATCTAAAATGGAAAATACAATGGAGGAGGAAGAACTAAAACTATACTATCCTAACCTACAACATGAAAATAAAACTACTCCTAAACTTGCCTCTACTCTCCATTCTGCTTAGTCAAGAACCCCAGGGGGGCATTTATAGCTTCAGAGGAACGGGGAACCCAGGGACAGGATGTGACCTGAAGCGGCGCGCGCCGCGCGCCTAAATTGCCGCGGAAACGCGGCAAAAGCCGCGTTTCCGCGGCAATACCTTGGCGGCGCGCGCGGCGCCGCCTGTCGTGCGTTGTCTGGTTGTCGCCCTGTCGGATAAAGTTGCCGGTTTCTGGTTTGGCGCCCCTGGTTTTGACAGAACCAGCTCTTTAGGTCAATAGCTATTTTAATACCCCTTTAATCACCAAATAAATGGTGATTTGGGTCTTCTTCTTCATGTGAACACCATTGACCTAGGATCAAGCAAGCAAGGTATTGTTAGCATAATTTATTTATCAAATAAATGTAAGATGTGATGAAAATTATGCAAAATTAGAGACTAATCACTCATCCAGACACATGATCTCGTCGGCAAATAAGTCTTCAAAGGATAAATCAATTGGAGGTTCTTGAAGAGAATCACAGAATTGTGACTCATCTTTTGAATCCTCACAATTGTCTCTAATAAAGCTGACCTCAAATGTTTGATCTTTTGTTTTATGAGACTGTGTGTGGAAGACATTGAGTTCATGAGTCATGTTACCAAAGGTTAACCTCATTGATCCATTCCGGCAATTGATGATGGCATTTGCAGTAGCCAGGAATGGTCGTCCCAAAATGACAGGAATTTGAGCCCTTTGATTGGAATTTGACACAGGTTGTGTCTCAAGGATTACAAAATCAACAGGGTAAATGAATTCCCCAACTTTGACAAGGACATCGTGAATTTCCCCCTTGGGTCTCGTGACAGAGCGATCAGCCAATTGTATGGTCATTTGGGTAGGGAGGAGATCACCTAACCCTAATTGTTGATATACAGAAAAAGGCAGGAGATTGATGCTGGCCCCCAAATCAAGAAGTGCCCTATTGATGGTAGTCTGTCCTATGATGCATGAAATGGTGGGGCTCCCTGGGTCTTTGTATTTAACAGGAATTGGACCAGTGAGCAACTCGCTGATGGTTGATGCTAGGAAGACTTTTTTAGGGACTTGTGTTTTCCTCTTCTTGGTGCACATTTCCTTTAAGAATTTGGCATATGATGGCACTTGTTGTATGGCATCAAGAAGAGGGACATTGATTTGGACCTTATTAAACATTTCTCTTATTTTCTCCATGTGAGCATTTGCCTTTTTATTTGTAAGCCTATTTGGAAATGGTACACTAGGCTTATAAGGTTGCTCATCTACCTTCTCTTTACCCTTAGCTTTTGAAGTAGATGGCTCTGTACTAGAAGATGGTTTGTCAGAAGCTGGTTGCATTGGGACAGGAGGTGTTGGCTTTGGTACTGGATGGGATGGTTGACTAGAAACCTTATTGTCTATTTGTTTTCCAGATATCAGGGTATGAATAGCATGGCATTGACTGGGTCCTGCGTCTTCCACATCATGCAAAGGGAAGTGATGTTTGGGATTTGGCAATGGCTGGCTTGGAAGCATACCTTGTTGTCTCTCATTTACAGAATTAGCCAATTGCCCAATTTGGACCTGAACCTTATTCATATCCTGTTGATAATTCTTTGTAAAGGTTTCTAACATTTTTCTCAACTCTGATATTTCTGAATCATTCTGGGGTGGATGTTGATAGTATGGAGACTGGAATTGTGATTGGTAGTGTGGTGGATTTTGATATGGTTGTGATTGTGGTGGACCTTGATTTGGATGAAAATTCTGTGAATTACGATTGAAACTGGATGGGTGAGACTGAGCATTATAAGGATGTGGAAGTGGTGGCCTATGATGCTCAGGACCAGACTGACTCCATGAAAAATTTGGATGGTTCTGCCATCCCGAATTGTAAGTGTTGGAGTATGGATTGTGTGGTGATCTGGTAAAAGCTGCATTCGTGTTCTCCTGATATGATTGGGGCTGATACAAAGGACACTCCTCAAAGACATGGTTAAGGTCATGACAGTAGGTGCAACCCGGTTTAATCACAGGCAATGGGTTGACCTGATTGACAACAAAATTTCCCTTTGACTCAAGCAGTTCTATCCTCTTCATTAAATGTGTGATCTTGGCTTCTGCAGCTATAGAGGATTCTATGGAGTGCATACCAGTTCTGGAAGTGGTGGGAGTGGGTTTATCAGGGCATGACTCCCACTGAATGGTTTTCTCAGCTAAGGTTTCAAAGAGATCCCACACCTGATGTTCATCTTTCTTCAAAAATTCCCCTTGGCACATGGATTCAAGGAGGGTTTTCGTTTGGTAATCTAGACCGTCATAGATAATCTGGCATTGACGCCATTTCTCTATGCCGTGATGAGGACATAGGGCTAGAAGGTCTTTGAAACGCTCAAAATATTTTCAGAACGGTTCGTGTGATTCCTGCTTGAATTGCATGATATTCTTTCGTATGAGGGCTGTTTTGTGGATAGGATAGAATTTCTTAAGAAAGACTTTTACAAAATCATCCTAAGAAGATATGGAACTGACGGGAAGATTGTAAAGCCATTTCTTAGCTAAATCCTTCAGTGCAAACGGTATAAACCTTAACCTAACAGCATCCTCGGTCAGTTGGGAAATTCTCATCATTTGGCATACCTCTTCAAACTCTCGAATGAAGATGTACGCGTCCTCAGACTCTAGACCATGAAATCGGGGAAGTGTATCAATGAATTGCGATTTCAGCTCAAAGTGATTTCCATTGGGTTCAGGGAGAAGAATGCATGAAGGAAGGGAGGTGCGAATCGGATAGAATCGATCTTGAAGTGAAACGTTGTTTTCCATTGTGTCAAGTGGTTGTGTAAGTGCAAGTGTAGAAAATCTAACAAGTCTTGCAGAATCTGGATTACGGAACCACTCTTGCATATACAGTCACAAACAACGTGCACCGATCAAACCAGCAAAAAAAGAAAGAAAAATAACAAACAATAAAAGAAAAATCAATCCAAGCTATCTAAGATTCCTGGACCTAGACGACTCCTAACTGATTAGACCGTCCACAGGAGGTTTAGTGTAGACTTTGACCACAAGCTAATCAGCCAGGTCAGGGCAAGGTTGTTGGGAGGTTTTCCGTCAGAGACGTTCCTTAATTAAATAACCACCAACCTTCGGGCTTTCGGCCCTCAATCCCTTTCCTAGACACTGATTTTGCAAGAGTCAATTTTCAACACTTTTCCCCCTTAGGATAATCTCCTAAGTGAGTCCGGATGTCCCTAGGGCCAACGTCTATCAGATTTTATTTAAAGCTTGGGATTGTGAGTGCTGGGATGGTGGTTTTTGGGTTAAGGAAAGGGTGATGAAACCCCCACCTTATCTTATTTATGGGTGGTGCCCTTAAAATCGATTTGTGCAAGTGTACGATATAAACAAACAAGTTTCACTCAAAGCGATATAAATCAACCAAAGAGTGAGTCCTAGTCTAAATGCAATGCGCACGTACCTTGCTCCAGCACTCTTCAATAGTAAAAGTAAATGAATTGAAAAGACACGTGCCTAGAAATGCAAATGTCTATTCAATTTTTAACTTTGCAACAAATTTTTTACTGTTGATTATTAGCAGGAGTATGGTGAAGCATACAAGAATTTAAGTACTGCAGCAGATCTTATATTGCAGAGCAAGCAACCCTGCAAAAGATTGTGAGTAGTTCACTCAGAATTGCCGCGGATCCGCGGCTTGGGCAGAGATTCCGCGGCAAAACTAAGGGCTTCTGGTCTCTGCTTTCAAGAGCAGAGGCCCAGGGCCACTTATGTGTTACTGCAATGCAAATTTTCCTGTTTCTTCACCTGTAACCTGCAACAGAGAAGAAAATGCGTTTAATTCTTCACTTTAAACCAAAAACCGTTGCTCTCCCCGGCAACGGTGCCAAAAATTTGATTAGGAAAAGAATGTGTAGTAATGTGGAGAGTATAATTTGCACAAGATATATATTCAATTAAAAGAGAGATAAGGTTTAGAAACAATCTTAGGTGCATTGATCACTCCACAATGTATTTAAAACGTTTAATGTACTCTTTCCAAATCTCCGTTATAGTATGGGCTAACGAGTCGATTCTCAGGGAGAGCTTGCGATGGAAACGTTACGGTTCGTTGTGAAGATAGAAAACGAAGGTTCTTCTCTGTCTTAAAAGAATGTAAAAGAATCATAGAAAAAGAAGTAAAAGAAATTGTGGCTTTGTGCATGATGGAAAATGAAAAGAAATCAAAGACGATATTTACTTTGGAAATAAAGCTAAAAGAAAGAAAACTTTGTGAAAGATTTAAAGATGGAGAAAACCATGACTAGCTAACCTTACTACTTTGCTAAAACTTACTAAACTCCGTGATGGTGAATGCGTCCCTCATGTTGATTCATCGGCAAAGATTTGTCTTGCGTGTTGGTCTAGTTACTTTCCCACTTGGATGACGGGTGATCATTCTTGGACTTGTCTTGTAGCCTCATAGATGTCATCGGCCTACAAGATAGACTTTCAATAATGGAATCAAAAGAGCGACACTCAAGGGATGCTATGGAAGAAGATACAACATTCATTAATGGAAGTAAAGAAGTTGTACAACAAATAGCATATGTTTGGTGATCCATCTCCATGTTCCATCAAGGCACTTGTTCTGAGACAAGGCTCTAAATGAGGCACACATGAATCATATGGAATTACAACAAGAACTTGCCAAGCATGAAAGTAACCCATCAGAGAAGAAAAAGACTCAACAACTTGCAAGATTAAAGATAGCAATCACCCATAAGTTAGTAGTTAGCAAAGTTAGTGGTTAGCTAGTCATGTTAGAAGAAGTTAGCTAGCCATAAGAAAAGAAAAGCAAAGCATGAATAAAAGTGCAAGTAAAGTAAAGCTAGAATTAAAGAAAGCAAGTAAACACTAGAAAATGCAATGGAGAAGAAAAGAGAATGGATTAATCCTTGCTTCACAAGTTGTCACCCCTTGGTTTACACAAGCTTTCTCTCTCTTACAATCTCTCTCTTATGCAGAATTTCTAGGGAGGAAGAAGATGACCTAGAGCACTAAAATCCTAAAGAAAAAGCCTAAAAAATACAAAGCTCTATCCTCTAATCTCTCCTCTCCCCTTTTCGCTGGCCCTGGGGGTCTATTTATAGGCCTCAGAGAAGAAGGCTCCAGAAGACGAGACAGCTGGCAGAATCGCGGGCTCAACGGCCACGTTTCTGCCGCGGAAACGGAAGTTTGTTAGCCACGTGGACCTTCTGGAAGAGTGAGCTGGCGCGTGGAAATCTCCAGATCCTGGGCTCAACCTTGGGCTCTCTTTTGGGCTTTAATTAATCTTCATTAATTCCTTAATAATTCTTGGATTTTGGGCCCCTTCTCCATTAAAATGTGGACCTGCAAAAATAGAGAGGAAAAGATTAAAAATCACATTTTTATTGAAGATATGCATTTTAATTTATGATATGCATGGTGTGGATGTGGCAAAATATGTAAATAATGAATAATAATCAGTAGCACCGGCAATTCAGGGAAGCAGCGGTTGAGATGGTAATTCAAAGCGTTCAGAATACATTTCCGAACGTAGTGCACATAATTATTGGACCAGCTCGAGCTCTCCAGCCGCTGCACAAAAGGGACAAACCCCTCGGATCGAGATACTGGCATCATCAGTGAGGGGCAATGCATAACGTACCACGCCATTAGGTACGTGTAGGGAAGCTTGACCCGGGGACTAGGGGTCCTCACTCTCGGCCTCCCCTCCGAGTCAACCTCCGGTCTGTCTTTGGAGTCGACGACGGCCTCCACTTTGCACAGGATCTGAGCCAGGGCTCGTAATCCGCTTTGGATCCCCGCCACCATTGCGGGAAGGAGAGCAATAGATCTACCATGAGCCAACAGAACCGCCGGATATACCACGTCGGCGACTATCACTTCATGTGGCAGTGTCGGCGCTTCACAACGCTTCAACCACAGCATGAGAAAGCCCGCCAGTAGTGCCCGATTAGAAATGGGGATCCGGGCTTGATGGTGAAAACTTTTAAAAATCATGTCAGGTTTGAAAGTGTCCTCATTCGACTCTGTGGTGTAAGAACTCACAGAGGCGTTAATCCTCTCGCAACCTCCTCATCAGAGCTGGGAGCTAGTCTGATTACTGAGTGATCTTTCTCAGTTATACCGTTGAAAAGGTAGCTTGCCCAAGACATCTGCTTAACCACCTAGTTCTCCAGGAGTTTATTTGGCCGCAGATGTGGAAGTGACATAACACTTCCCAATAGGTCTCATATACCCGAGGGCACTCCTTCTTCAAGAGATGAAGCTCCTCAGAAGTTGGGACGTATTCCTCATAAGGGGCATCTCCCATGACCAGCCCTGAAACTTCATATAATTCATGAAGGGCGAGCCCTATTTCTCCGACTGGGGTGAAGAATGTCCCCGTCAAAGGGTTGTAGTGCTCCAGGATCCCGTAAAAATTGTGGGAACTCTGCAGGATGCCATATTGCATAGCCCTGACCGCTTGGGAGAGTTCCACCTGGTCCAACGGACCTCCGAGCTCGGCGAAGACAAAGCCCACCATCTTGCCCCACCAGGCCTTGTCGGTGGCATGAACCCACCCAAGTGTGCGGAAGTCAGCTAGAAACTCACCCCTACCTTCATGAACTGATTGATGAAAGTAGCGCTGAGCTGAGGGGTTTCCCCTACTGGATAATCAGATCTAAATAGTCCAGGGAACAAGAAAAAAATTACCCTCCCGTGTCCGCCAGGGTATACCTGCCTAGCGCCCAGTATGCCAAGAGAAGCACTGGGGACAGATCGGGCAAGATCCCATTCCATTGCCCGGGGAACTGACATGTGCTGAAGATAGGATAAGGGATACATTCTCTCCATATTTGGAAGGAAGAATTTCCTATCCCCTATCTGGTGAAGCCATTTATAATCTCCGTAATGTAAGATGTGACCATCCTCGCCAATGTTGTCTCCAAAGAAGAAGACGGGCTTCTTCAACGGAACACGCGAGTCCGTCTTGAAATCTGCGTCGGTCATAAGTTCCCGGAAGGTTGCCATGTCAACCTTGGAGAGCCTCTCTCTTCGCTCCTTCGACTTATCGGTAGTCACAGGAGCAGTCCTCTGCAACACGAAGGTTAGGTTGCGGTCAGCACCACCTACGTGCCTAAAGTGGCACTTCTTGGAGAGAGGGTCAGAGGAATATCGCACTCCAAAAGGAAATTATACTTGATCAGAAATCTCAAAGTGTCTACAACTCAAACGCAGGAATGGACTCAGACGTGGAAATCATCAAAATCGGCGTCCAGACCCGAATACCGCGAGGCTAATATGGGATTTGCGTTTCAAATCCAAGACTTGTGAGATAATTTCTAAGTATTGGATTCGGACGCTAGATTCATGAAGACCAGCATCGGATGTCACAAGACGCAAGGTTCATAAGAAATCTGCGTCTAACTCTTTCACACTTAGAAATATTCTAAGTGTTGAATTCAAAACGCAAGGTTCATTTGAGGGCAGACGCGGACTCAAGCAGACAAAAGACGCAGAGGTCGTCAAAACCTGCGTCTTGTCAAGTCAACTTAAAAATCGCGCCTGAAGATCAAACATGGGCTGAGCCCGCGTTGGCGGTTCACATCCAAAAGGAGTTTAAGAGTAGAAAGAACTCTATAAATCCTTTTAATGGTGGAAATTAAGTCCTGAGCCCGCGCTTCACATCCAAAAGGAGTTTAAGATTTGAAAAAACTCTATAAACCCTTTTAATGGTGGAAATCAAGTCTGATGACCTTTTTTACCTGAAATAGGGGTTTCCTGCACGGAGGAACCACCCCTCGGAGTCTCAGGGACTGTAGGCTGTCTAAAAGTCACTAAAAGACAAGCCAATAAAAGCAGAGTCTCAAGTTCTAGACGCGTGGGCTCGACACCCGCGTCTCAGCATCAAGGCGCATGGGCTCGACACCCGCGTCTCAGCATTAAGGCGCGTGGGCTCGACACCCGCATCTCAGCATCAAGGCGCGTAGGCTCGACACCCGCGTCTCAGCATCAAGGCGCGTGGGCTCGACACCCGCGTCTCAGCAATAAGGCGCGTGGGTCTAGCCCGCGTCTCAGTTGTAACTGCCCTGATTATGGGGCCAGTCACCGCCCATGTAGCGGGAAGTGGCCCCTCTTGTGGAGCATTTTTAGGGGGCACGTTCACCCCTAGGACCTCTATAAATAGCCTTGTTGGCTATGACCAGGACAGACACGGAGGGGCATCAAGACACGGAGGGGCATCAAGACACACAGACGAAGGCCTGGCATCGCACAGGCAACCAAGGCATCGCGTAAGAAGAGAGACGACACAAAGAGACAGGAGAGAGCTCTTTGATAAGTTCATTGCGTACGAGCTGTTCCTCGCCTACCTTCTCTTTTAGAGTTTTGGTAGACGGAGCTGTGTTACTCTTTCTACCTGCCGGAGAGAAGATCCCCAAAGGTCCAGACAGTCATCCGGTCAACGGAGAACAAGATTCACTCTCCACCGCCACACGAAGAACCCAGCATTAAACAAAGGGAGGATTCAAGATTCAACATCCTCCCTCCCTTGTAACTGGAAGGAAAAGTCTTGTTGTAATTTTTTCATTTGATTCAAGGAAATCTTTACAGCTCAATACTTTCTTCTTTCCGGCGCGTACAAGAGATGGCGACTCCGCTGGGGACTACGGTTGTCACTGATGAACAGATCGTGGCGCAGGATGATGTCCTCCGTAAGGAAAAGATGGTCGAATCGCTCGTTGTCGAGTTCGACCAGGCGAAGTATGAAGAGTTCCTCTCTTCTGGCTCCAAGAGCCCAAGGACCCGCGTCTGCCGCCGGGTCTCAACAGGAAAGCCCCCCGAAGCCCAATCTGAGGCTCTCTCGGGTGCTGCTGCTGCCCACTGTGCCAAGCCAGATTCACCCGTCAACGCCTCCCAGAAGGCCCACGTGGTCTCAGGCACAACTGCTGTTGCGATCAACCGCGTCGCACAGAACACCCGCGTCAGCGTCTCTCAGGAGACCCGCGTGGTGAGAATCCCTGGTTTCGCAGACCTGGATGTTGTTGGTTTCTCTCCTCCTCCACGGCGCAACCGGAATGCTGAGCGTCGACAGAGGAGACGTGCGCGTCAACTCCAAGTTGGAACCGTTGGTTGTCTGACTGGGGCTAGACGCTACGTACAATCTGGCGCCTTGCCCACGCCACGTCCAGTACGTGAAGTCCGCGTTTGGCGACCTAAACGCGAGATTCTTCAGGCTGGGTCCTCTGAAGACCAACTCACCAGACGCCAAGGTGAAGCCTCTGCGCCTCGTCAAGCGCAAGAAGCACGCGCCTGTAGTCATGGGGCCCAGCAGCCCGCTCTCTCTCAAGCGTCTCTGCCCCGACGCACCAAGCAGCAACGCGAAAGACGCGTCTCATCTCAACAGAGACGCCAGCCGCGCGTTACACAGCTGCAACGCGATAGCCGCGCCCCTGAAGCCTGCGTCCAGACTGTACAGCACATGGATGCCTCCCGTCTTCGACGTTGCGAGGCTAGTCTCTTCAATCCCCCTCCCATGGATTTGAGGGATTACTTGACAAAGAAAAGAAGTGCCAATCAGGTCACTTCATCATGTTGCTGCCAACGGCTCATCCATATGCTCTCTGAGTGTCGTTGCGGATCAGGTGTAAACCAGCAGTCATTAGTTAGACAGCTGACCCTGATCCCCCCGTCAGCCAAAAGAAGGCGCTCCCACAGAAAGAGAGCCTTCTCTGACGTTGAATACCCGGAGCTTACTGCGAACATGACAAGCAGAAGTAAGGGAAAATAACCTGCAGTCAGCTCTGATGAGTCTGACTCTGAACCGAAGGGGTGTATCAATACACTCGTACCCGGACTGGGGCCATACCCCCCGATTGACTATAATGCCTTGGCCCCCGACGTTGAAGTGAATGATTCTCACTCCGCCGTAGCAGAATCGCGGGCTTCTAACTCTTCCGTCGAGAAGGAGGCTTCCGCCTATATGACAGGCACTCCTGAGGAGACGGCTAGACGTTTAGAGCAGATCCAGAAGGCACAAATGGATATGATTCTCTCTCAACAGGCATCTATCGATTCCCTCAAGCAGATGCTTGCGCAGTTGCTCGAAGACAGGAGGAAATCCCCTCCTAAAAAGTCTAAGGGCAAAGGGAGACAGGGAGAAAGTTCGTCTTCCGAACCTTCCGAAGAGACACGGCGATCTACTTCGGATTCGTCCAAGCCTTCATCGCAGGTAAAGGGCGACCCAAACCCAGAAAAGGCTCATGCTAAAAGAACGAGTCAACTGGAGCAACGTCTCGAGGCCCTTACCAACCGAAAAGGCCTCCAAGAAGCTGGAGTGGTTCAGCCCTATCCGGCCGAGTGGGACTTAGTCCCGTACCCTCCTAAGTTCAAGGCTCCAACCCTCCAAGCATTCGACGGGAAGGGGTTACCCAACCAACACATCTACTACTTTAAATCCCAAATCAGGAATGTAGTAGATAAAGATGCCATCCTGGCACGTCTATTCATTGGCACCCTGAAAGGGCTGGCCTTTGAATGGTTCATGAAGCTCCCAGAAGGTTCCATCAAGAACTGGGGCGACTTGGAGAAGCTGTTTTTAACACGCTTCTTCGAAGATGATTCGGAGGTTACAATGCCCACCCTTTTAGCTACTAAACAGCGAAAGGGAGAGTCCGTCAAGTCTTTTGTAGAAAGATTTCGGAACGTGGCACTCCGATGTCCAAGCGGCATGACCCAGGCCACCCTGGTGGAAACATGTCGCCACAATCTCCAAACCTCACTCCTTGCTCAAATAGGAGTTGCTGAAAGCCGCACCTGGAAACAATTAGTCCAACAAGGTGAACAGGCTGAGGAGATTGTCGCCCGCGTCAGAGCGGAGGAAGGTAAGCCCAAGCCGGAAAGGTCAACGAGGCGTGCGCCAGACACATCCCTCCAAACAAAGCGGAAGGATAACTTAGCAACAGAGACCAAATCTCCCGCCAAACCCCAACCAGGCAAGGCGAGTGGCTCTTCAAGCCAACCCCGCGCCAACAAGCAATATTCCTTCAAGGAGGAACATGTCGATTCGCTCTTCAAGTTACTCAACAAGAGCAACCGACTGAAGCTCCCTGAAGTTAGGCGCCCGGAGGAAGTCGGCAAGACCGACAATCCCACCTATTGCTTGTACCATAGGATGCTTGGGCACCCTACCAAAAGCTGCTACGTCTTCAAGGATATCCTTCAGGCTCTGATTGACGCGGAGGTATTAAAGCTCCGACCAGAGCAAAAGAAGGTGACCGCCAACATGACGTCGGTTCTCCAGTTCGGAAACAACCCCCGACACCCTCGGGAGTGGTCCCTATCCCGAAAGGAGAGCTAAGAGTGGTCAACACAGATCCTAATCAGCAGCAAGAGAAAGGCTTGGTACCCGTCCCTACACCTCAAGGGGAAATCATGTGGGTCCACCCTGACCTCGTCGATGAACAACAATGGACTACTGTGACCAACAGGAAGTCCAAAGGCAAGGCAAAGGCTTCATCCTGCCATGTGGTCTGCGCTTCCTTTCGAGAAGCAGAGACTGATGTTCCCTCGCTGACTGACTCAGAAGAGGAAACAATAGTCCTGACTGCAGAGCCCAACCAACTGACAGCGGGAACCCGTTCAGGACAGGCGTACTTGAAGCAGTACGGCGAGACGGCGGTGGCCCCCCCACAACCGGCTGTAGAGCCGACCAAGCTCTCCACAAAACATCCTGCGGAGAAACAGAAAGAAACTCGATTTTCTCGAGTTCTTTCGAAAAGTGCAGCGGAAGGATCCGCGACACCTTACGGCTTCGATGTCCTGGCTCAACTAGCCAATATCCCGGCACGCATTACCTTGTATGAGCTTCTTAGGCTATCAAAGTCAACCAGAGAAGCTCTACAAGAAGCTTTGGCAAATGCAGAGGTCTTCATGACCCAGGTGCCGAAGGAGGAAGATGTAGAGGATTGCCTCCACGCCTCCCCAAATGCTCCCTGCATTACCTTCACGGCAGAGGATATGCAGGTTAAAAGAAAGCATGATCGACCCCTGTACTTCACAGGGTATATTGGGTCGTCCGAGGTAAACCGTATCCAGGTAGATCCGGGGTCCGCGTTGAGCATCATGCCTCGTCGGGTCATGCAACATCTGGGCATCCCCACCTATCGTCTGAGCCCTACCCAGACGACCATTTATAGGTTTAATGCCAATGGAACCCGTCCAATGGGGAAGATCAAGCTCAAATGCCAGATCGGAAGCCTCAAGTCGGAAGTGACATGCTACGTCATAGATGCTGACACTTCCTATAACCTACTGTTGGACGACCATGGATTAACCGCAATTCCATCGTTCCCTCCACTCTCCACCAAGTCATGAAATACATTGACGGGAGTGGAAAGGTTCAAACGTTGATTGCCGAAAGGTATCCGTTTAAAGGGGTGGAAAATTATTTCACGGACTCCCTCCTATATCAGGATCCTGCGGAGACTAATGAAACCCCGCAACCGGAGGAGCCAGACTCTGGTAATGAGGCTGACACTGAGCCTAAAAAAGAAGAGTGTCTGTGGGAACTAGAGCCACTTGTAAAGAGCGTTGATAATCTCGATGTTGATAATACCACCGACGATGTAGGCGGTTGATACATTAATGAAGATTAGATTTAGCGTACCTTTCTGTGTTTGCTTCTGATTCAATACCGTCAGATACTAGTACTGACGTAGACGATGACCTCTGGTCGGCAATGGATGCTTTGACATCGTTGCATGTACCAGTAAAATCATCCTTCGGAACGTACCCAGATAATGGTGATGCGCAAAAATCTATATTTATGGTTCCAGCTAGACGAAGAGACCAAAAACCAATCCTTTTTGGGCGAATCTCGTCTGAACCAACGCCCCACGAAGAATCGAAAGGCGAGGAGGAATCCCCTCAGTTCAATCATTATGAACCAAAAGCGCTCAAGATGATGAAGTGCATGGGGTACGATCTAACCAACAGGCCCGGGTTGAACTTCGGCAAACGAAGGAGAACGCTGCTTCGATCCTTTGTGCCAAGAGGGAAAGCCCCCGATTATTATCATCGGATGCGCCGGGGGTTAGGCTATGTATCAACTCCGGTCCCATCAGCCTCTGATTCTGGAGGACCATCAGGCCATAATCGCTCTTCAGACACGTCATCGTGGGAGTCAGATGTCAGTGTCGGCAACATCTTCAAAGAACTTTCAGTAAACATGGTTTCAACAAGCCATCTGGAAGATGAAGATGAAGAAATGATCCAATCTGATACAGATCCTTGGATCAAACATTTGAATACTCTTTGGGATATCCGCTTTGAACAGCGCGAGCCACCCACAGAAGATATGGTTGTTCAGATCAACCTAGGAGATGAGGCCAATCCTAAGCCCATCTTCATAAGTGACGGACTGTCACCTTCAGAGAAGAAGGATCTAATATCTCTTGTACAAGAGTATATAGACGTCTTCGCCTGAAACTATGAGGACATGCCTGGACTTGATCCTCAAGTGGCTATGCACTGCCTCAACATTAATCCGGACACAAACAACAGCAGCAACGATTCCGTCCAGAAATAATGGAGGCAATTCAATCAGAAGTCAGAAAACTTATTGATTCTGGCTTCATCAGGGAGGAACAACATCCCGACTGGGTAGCCAACATCGTCCCCGTTGCCAAGAAGAACGGGAAGATCCGGATCTGCATCGACTCCGCGATCTAAACGAAGCCTGTCCCAAAGACGAATTCCCACTGCCAATCACAGATGTCATGATTGACAATACTTGTGGATTCGAACGAATGTCCTTCATGGACGGATTCTCAGGATACAATCAAATCAAAATTTATCCTGACGACGAAAAGCATACCTCCTTCAGGACACCTCTAGGAGTGTATTACTACACCGTCATGCCCTTCGGACTGAAGAATGCAGGGGCAACATACCAACGGGCCATGAATGCCATTTTCATCAGCAAATACGCAAAACGGTGGAATGTTATGTTGATGACATTGCGGTAAAAAGCCGCACTAAAGGTGATCACATAGCTGACCTGAAAGTGGTCTTCGACATCATGCGGGCTCATCAATTGAAGATGAACCCCACCAAGTCCTTCCTGGGAGTGGCCAGCGGCAAATTCCTAGGATTTGTTGTAACTTCCACCGGAATTCATTTGGATCCGGAGAAGGTTCGCGCCATTCAGGAAATGCAACCCCCGAGAAGCCTCAAGGAGCTCAGGGGATTGCAAGGACGACTGGCATACATCCGCAGATTCATCTCAAATCTCTCCGGGAGATGCCAACCCTTCGCTAAACTAATGAAGAAGGGTGTTTCGTTCATCTGGGACGACGCTTGCCAACAAGCGTTCGAGGAAATTAAACAATACCTCACCCAACCACCAGTCCTTGCCGCTCCGGTATCCGGAAAGCCTTTCCTGATATACGTCCGAGCAATGGATCATTCTTTGGGAGCTCTACTAGCTCAGAATGATGATCAAGGGCGAGAACAAGCAATCTACTATTTAAGTAGAACAATGATCGGAGCCGAACATTGGTACAACCCGATCGAGAAGGAATGTTTAGCGCTGGTGTTCGCTATTCAGAAAATGCGACACTATCTGGTGGGCCAAACTATAAACGTCATATCAAAAGTCAACCCCCTGAGGTTACTCATGACAAAGCCTTCATCATTAAATGGCCGGTTGGCAAAATGGGCCATATTGCTATCCTAATATGAGATGCATTTTTACCGCAAAAGGCCATTAAAGGACAAGCGGTGGCGAATTTCTTAGCCGAACACCCAGATCCGAGGGCAGCCAAACTCTACGAGGATCTCCCAGATGAGGTCGCCGAAGTCTACCTGACTCAGATGTCGTTTGAAAGTCAAGTATGGCAACTTTTCTTCGACGGTGCATCGAGAACAAGCCCAAAGGGACACACAGTAGCGGGGGTAGGAGTAGTACTCGTCTCCCCACAGAATTATGTGATTCCCGAGCTGTCTCATTAACTGAGCCTTGTTCCAACAATGTGGCGGAATACAATGCTCTTTTGATTGGGATGCAGTTCGCCGATGAGATTGGCGTTAAAAATCTCGAGGCGTGCGGTGACTCTAAACTCATCGTCAGCCAAGTTCGCGGAGAGTACGAGGTCAGACATGAAGATCTAGTACCCTACTACAACGCGACAATCCACATGGCCGAGAGGTTTTCAAACTTCTACATTGACCATGTACCGCGCAGGCAAAATGCGCATGCAGATGCACTTGCATCCCTCGCTGCCTCCTTAGCTCTTCCAGCTGGAACAATGGAGAAAGTATTCGTCTACAGCCACGACCTATACTGTCCGAGAGTCGCACTCGAAGACTACCCAGGGTCAACGGGAGATCGTCGCGGCAAGGAAGCACTTGAAGTGTCAACCGGTCCAGAGCCTAGAGACTGGAGATTCCCCTACATTGATTTTGTCTTATACGGCATCCTGCCTGAAGACACCAAAGAAGCGGCTGCCATTCGAAGGAAGGCCCCCAAATTCTACTATAATGCGATTGCGCGAACATTGTATCGATGATCGCATGACGGGATCTTGCTCCGATGCCTCTCGTCAAAAGAAGCCCAAGGAGTATTAAAAGAAGCCCACGATGGTATGTGTGGAGCCCATCAGCCTGGCCCAAAACTGGCACATCGACTCCAAAGATTGGGTTACTATTGGCCCAAGATGATGGCCGATGCCGTCATTTATGCCAAGAGATGTCACGCCTGCCAAGTACATGGCGATTTCATCCATCAAGCACCAGGATACCTCCACTCTACGACCTCTACTTGGCCATTTGAAATGTGGGGGATGGATGTGGTCGGTCCTATCAGCCCACCATCATCAAAAGGACATCGGTTCATTCTAGCAATAGCCGATTATTTCTCAAAGTGGGCCGAAGCTATTCCTTTGAAGGAGGTAAAATCATCTAACGTGATCAAGTTCGTGAAGCATCACGTTATTTACCGTTTCGGTGTACCTCGGCGGATTGTCCATGACAATGGACCCCAGTTCATCAGCCAAGCTTTCCAGAGATTCTGCGCTAAGTTCAGAATCTAGAGTGTGTCCTCAACGGCATACTATCCTGCTTCTAATGGCCTCACAGAAGCTTTCAACAAGACTATTGGCAAGCTCCTCAAGAAATTCGTCTCAAAAAGTCAACGAGACTGGGACGACAAGCTGGGTGAATGCTTATGGGCCTATCGCATGACTGTGCGAACCCCAACTAAAGCCACGCCGTTTTCCTTGGTATATGGATGTGAAGCCGTGCTTCCACTGGAAATCCAAATCCCATCTCTACGCGTCGCCTTAACAGCGGAGATGACAACAGAGGAGAAGCATCGACAGCGACTCCAGGAATTGGAGGCCTTAGACGATAAGCATTTGCAGGCCCAACAACAAATCGAGCTTTACCAAGCTCGTATCACCAGAGCCTTCAACAAGAAAATTAAAGCGCGAACTTTCAAGAAAGGCGATCTTGTCTTAGCCGTCAGAAGACCCATGGTCATGACGCACAAGACGAAAGGAAAATTCCAGCCCAAATGGGAAGGACCATTTGTGGTAGAGTCAGTCTACTCAAATGGATCATATCGCCTCATAACCTCAAATGGCGATACACTTATGATGCCAATCAATGGCAAATTCTTGAAGAAATACTATCCCCTAGATGGTATTCTTCCGCTGATCAAGTTAAAAGTACACCTCTGATCAAACATCCAACGCCTCCAACGGCTAAGGATAGAGGAAAATGTTGGCTTCTAAGCCCAACATAAGTCTTCGACAACTCATCATGCTGAGGGGAATAGCATGGCTAGCCCAACTCAAACGGTAGTTGGTAAAGGCACCTCAAATCCGTTGATAGCTGAGGATTTTCTAAAAATCCTAAGTGGACTTGTTTCCACTCTTTCCTCCAAAATCTCTTACCAATTCTCATCCATAGAATGGTAGGACCACAAAATGCAATCATTACTATGTTAACACTATACCTCTGGTAATGAATACTCCTTGTCGAGTACAACTCTTGCTTGTCAACTCTACATAGAGTAACAAACTTTCAGATTTGCCAAGTTAACACTATACCTCTGGCATTTCAAAATTTCACTTGTCACTTCTCATCAATAGAATGACAGGTCCTCAACTGCTCTTATCGCGAGCCAAATCTGTCAAGTTAATATCACACCTCTGACAAAACTACTGTTTAAGTTAACATTATACCTCTAAACAGTACATCAAGAGTCTGTCAAGTTAATATCACACTTCTGACAGTCGCTTTTCTTCAGACTTCCATATTGAAGCTGAAATGGACGATGCCAAGTTAACACTACACTTCTAGCATCCAAGTCATTGCTAAGTTCAACAATACACCTATGGCCATGACCTTTCCTCGACTTCTTTATCCAAGCCGAGACGACTAATGCCAAGTTCAACATTATACCTCTAGCATTACTCTCACTGTCAAGTTCAACATTACACCTATAACAGTGACACTTTCAGTTTTCACAAACGAAGCTGAAATACGAGTCAAGTTAATATCACACCTCTGGCTTATATCCTTGTCAAGTTAACATCACACTTCTGACAAGACTACTTCCAACCCGTTAAGTTAATATTACACCTCTAACGGGAAAGACTTTCCTAGATTCCCCACGGGTCTAGACTCGCTTGTTATTCTCCCCAACAGAGTAACAAGCCTATTTAGAAACATTGTTAGGTTAATACTACACCATTAACAATGTTTTCAGCAAACTCCCCAGCTGACCTTTTCTGGGGGTACATACTCCACCTGTCACTTTCTTTTACAAAGCGGCAGGTCCACCAAAAATCATTTCGTCCCTGTCAAGTTAATATTACACCTCTGACAGTATCATGAAAGTTCCTGAAATAGGATCTTTCCTTACAAATTTTGACTTATTAAGATTACCATCATAATTTTGATAAAGTCAAAAGATTCTTTGCTTCTACGTGTCTAACTGAAGACAAAAAGTTTAAGACAGTGAAAGAGGCAAAAAGAAAAGTGTCACTTTTATTTTCGAGCATATGAAAGTGATACAAAACGCTCTCTTATACAATAAGATTTTGTGTTACAATTAAGGAGTACAAAGAAGTCCCTCTCTCTCTCAGAGGCCGTACTCACTCCTTGAAGCCGCATCTGATCCCAAGTGCACGATGTCTGGAAAAGTGCCCAACTGTGGCGACAACTGGAGCCGATTGCACCATGGTCATGACGCAAAAGTCGAAAGAGCCCTAGCTGACTAAGCTAAGAGCAATGTGTTCTTGAGGTCCGGTGGCAACAGAAAGTCCTGCAACCCTTCGTTCATGAGCATCTCTTTCCCCAGCAGGCCATCAATGGACATGGAATGTCCTTGACGTCACTTCTGGAGTGGGAGAGGAAGAGGATCTTATCCTCCACCACAACCGCCGGAACCCCCTCGCCGCCATACTCACCCTGACCATCTCTTGCCAGCAGGCATGATGGGTGTAGTGGACCTGAAGAGACCTTGGCGAGGGTCAAGTCCTCATCAGAGACATAATATACTCTCTTATAGGTGACGAGGACCATAATATACTCCCTTATAGGTGAACATCGAACGAGTTCGCCGGCCAAAATATTCTTCCAGGGGCCCAGCAAACCTGAAAAAGGACAGTCAAGCCTACCTGCAAGGAATAAACAAGGGAGTTAGAAAATCTGGAACTTAGTATACTTTAAACAAAGAAAACTAAGTGACAGACGTGGCTATTGTTGAGAACTTCAAACGCGGGAATGACCCGCGCAGTGAGTCAAACTACCGCGTCAGCAGAAATAGACGCGAATCAAAACTGTGGCACACACAGGATTCAGACGCAGTCTCATTTTGCGCCGCCGCTTGAAGCACAAGGCGCGAAAAGACTCAAACGCCGAAAATTGCCATCTCTCTGTTGAATGAACAGGAGTTGTAAGGTTTGGGTCTGAGACCTTCAGCCCAAGTTGGAATTCATCCAAGTCAGTGGCCTTAAAACGCGAGCTTCATGAGTAAAGCCAGTGCCAAGTGCCACAGACTTCAGTACTCGCGTCCAGAGAGGTTTAAGTCGGCGGCGCAAATTCCAGAAGGAATGCACCAACTCAGACTTCATGACAATCTCTTCAGCAGATGCCAAGGTGCAAGCCTGGGAGGACTACAAATATCATAGCGGGTCGGGATGGCATACCCGCGGAGGCCTCTGTCAAGAGCAGGACTCTCTGCATCAGAACGGAGACATGAAAGGCGCTTCCTCCTGAAGAGACCAAACAGAAGCATGAGAGTTCTGGGTCATCTTCATCCACGGAGTCACCTTCGTCCATGGAGACAGAATCCCTGTTAGAAACTCTAGAGAAAGCGGAGTTTCTCAGAGCAAAACAAAAGAAAACAATCCAACTTTGGATTGTTAAAGGGGAAGGGAGTGAACCCTATTTATAGGCAGCCCCTAATAACTGTCATTAATGGTGCATTAATCGGAACCGTCGCCTTAATGACCGCACGACTGTCAAAGTCCAATGGAGGACTGACGCGTGGCACGCCGCTTTGGGAACCGTCGAAGACACCGGTTTTCAACCGACAGCGCCGTTGTGCATTAAAAGGCATTAACGCCTGAGTCCAATGAGGAACTGACGCGTGGACAACTGCCTTGGGAAGCAACGGATGACCCGGTATCCCAATCGACAGTGAAGACTTGACGTTCAAAGATCTCCTAAAATCTTTATGTCAGGCTGCATGTAACGCCTCGGAAGTTGCACCCAGACGCAGGTGTGAAAGTCGCGTCCAGGAATCCGCGTCTCCCTTTCAGATTAAATGGCGTCCACCCGCGTTCCATAGGAATGTCCACGTGACTCAAAGTCGCGTCCCTTCGGCAAACGGGGCCCTTTCTAAGGGAGAACATTTAGTCCATTCTGAGATTAATGGGAAAATGCACAATGCTGCGTCCCTCGCGTCTGCTCGATCCGCGTCTTTCTTAGCAAGACAAATTCGCGTTATCCAGAGCCGCGTCTCCCTATGGAATTCGCGTCTTTAAAGCAGTACCTTCTCTGCTTTTCAAAAAAGAACCAGCGTTCGGTCTCCTGCTTCTGCAAATCAGTTCAACAGTACACTGGCACAAGCAGAAGACCAACCATTCCTGGCTTAAAGCGCACCCGTGACAGGCTAAAAGCAATCGGGGAGGTTTAGACTGTGTATCTAAACACTCAACACGATCAACTTTGGTGGCTTCAAAGAGTTTCAACAGTACACTCACGAAGGCCAACTCCAGATAAGATCAAACCCGGAGCATTAACAGTCCAGTCATAAGGGCGAATGCAGCTAGAGTCCAAAGTATTTCATAATCCGTCCCAGTTAACTGCGGAATATCGAAAACTTTGGAGGGGGTTCTGTAGGCTGTCTAAAAGTCACTAAAAGACAAGCCAATAAAAGCAGAGTCTCAGGTTCTAGACGCGTGGGCTCGACACCCGCGTCTCAGCATCAAGGCGCGTGGGCTTGACACCCGCATCTCAGCATCAAGGTGCGTGGGCTCGACACCCGCGTCTCAGCAGCAAGGCGCGTGGGCTCGACACCCGCGTCTCAGCATCAAGGCGCGTGGGCTCGACACCCGCGTCTCAGCATCAAGGCGCGTAGGCTCGACACCCGCGTCTCAGCATCAGGGCGCGTGGGCTCGACACCCGCGTCTCAGCAACAAGGCGCGTGGGTCTAACCCGCGTCTCAGTTGTAACTGCCCTGATTATGGGGCCAGTCACCGCCCATGTAGCGGGAAGTGGCTCCTCTTGTGGAGCGTTTTTAGGGGGCACGTTCACCCCTAGGACCTCTATAAATAGCCTTGTTGGCTATGACCAGGACAGACACGGAGGGGCATCAAGACACGAAGAGACAGACACACAGACGGACGGAGGCCAGGCATCGCATAGGCAACCAAGGCATCGCGTCAGAAGAGAGACGACACAAAGAGACAGGAGAGAGTTCTTTGATAAGTTCGCTGCATACGAGCTGCTCCTCGCCTACCTTCTCTTTTAGAGTTTTGGTAGACGGAGTTGTGTTACTCTTTCTACCTGCCGGAGAGAAGATCCCCGAAGGTCCAGACGGTCATCCGGTCAACGGAGAACAAGATTCACTCTCCACCGCCACACGAAGAACCCAGCATTAAACAAAAGGAGGATTCAAGATTCAACATCCTCCCTCCCTTGTAACTGGAAGGAAAAGTCTTGTTGTAATTTTTTCATTTGATTCAAGGAAATCTTTACAGCTCAATACTTTCTTCTTTCCGGCGCGTACAGGGACGACCGTCGTTGAAGACGAAGCAGTATGTTTGGTCTTGGGTGCCATTGCGATCGAAGATCCGAAGTTAGATGGAGGAAGAAAGAACAAAGGAAACTTCTTTCTCAAAATCCTAACAGATGCACACAAAGACGAAGGAGAGTCTACTGATGACTCTTGAAGACTGTTGCCTTTTATAGGCACAGTTATTCGCAAAGATACGCGGCGCTTGACTCAATGCCCAATCATCGCCTGACGCGTCGACAGCGCATTAAATGCAGCGTGAAGTTCGCACGCCAAAAAGTAGATGTCCCCTCAATTCTATGGGACACGTGGCGGTGAAGTCATGGCACGGATTCGCATCCAACAGTCGTGTCTTCATCTCTAAAGACGCATCTTTTTCGGAGACGCATCCCTTCTAACTTGGCCATAGTCGCGTTTGGAAACCCGCGTCTCCATTCCAAAAGACGTGCGTCCCTCCGAAAATCGCATCCTTTCAAACCCAGCCAAAGTCGCATCTGCCTCATGGAGTAACAGCCGCGCTTTAATCCCAAAAGATGCACCCTTATACAAGGCGCGTCTTTAAAACAGTATTACCCCTGCGTCCACAGAACTGGCGTTCAGTCCTTGCTTCTGCAATTCAATTCAACAGTGCACTGGCACAAGCAGACGACTGTCCACCCCTGGCTCAAAGTGCACAAACGACAGACTTAAAGCAATCGGGGAGGTTTAGACTGTGTATCTAGACACTCAACACGATCAATTTTGGCGGCTTCAAAGAGTTCCACAGTACACTCACGAAGACCACACTCCAAACAAGATCAAGCCCGGAGCATTATCAGTCCAGTCATAAGGGTGAACTCAGCTAAAGTCCAAAGTATTTCGAAATCCGTCCAGTTAACTGCGGATGTCGAAAACTTTGGAGGGGGTTCTGTAGGCTGTCTAAAAATCACTGAAAGATAAGTCACCAAAAAGCAGAATTCCAAACTCCAGACGCAGGGTTAATCAGCTCAGCAGGACTGCGGCACCAAGGCGCGAGGGTTGAAACCCGCGTCGCAGCATCAAGGCGCGAGGGTCGAAACCTGCATCTCAGCACCAAGGCGCGAGGGTCGAAACCCGCGTCTCAGCACCAAGGCACGAGGGTCGAAACCCGCATCGTAACACCAAGGCGCGAGGGTCGAAAACCCGCGTCGCAGCACCAAGGAGCGAGGGTCGAAACCCGCGTCTCAGCACCAAGGCGCGAGGGTCGAAACCCGCGTCTCAGTTATAACGTCCCTCGTTATGGGGTCAATCACTACCCACATAATGAGGAAGTTAGCCCCCATTATGGAGCGCTTTTAGGGGGCACGTTCACCCCCAAAACCTCTATAAATAGCCCCGTCGCTATGAGAGGCTGATACAAGCAGAGGAGGACACAGGCAGACAGACAGACATACATTAAAAAAATAAGACAGAGAGAGAGACAGAGAAAGAAAGACAGTCCAACTCTTCAGCTAACTTGCTGCGTACAAGTGGCTCTTTGCCTGCAAACTCTTTGAGATTCCTGGTAGACAGAGCTGTGTTACTCCGTCCAACATCCAAAGAGAAGCTCCCCAAAAGTTCTTGACGTTCACCTAGTCAACAGAGAACAAGATTCACTCTCCATCGCCACTTGAAGAACCCAGCACTAAACAAAGGGGAGATTCAAGACTCAGCATCTCCCCTCCCTTGTAGTCAGAGCATTAGTTTATTGTAATCTTTCAGTTGATTCAAGGAAATTTTACACCTTCTTCTCCGTACCAAACAGCTGCGTGCACATCCTATGCATGTCGGTCGACCGACTTCTGCCTCGGTCGACCGGACCGGTCGACCGGCAGACAGCCCGTCCAGCCATTATAGGATTTAAAAACTAGGGCTCATAAAATCACATAAATTTCATAAAAATCAGTTCTTATTAGATCTTTGAAATACAATTGTGTGTGACAAAAATTCAAAACATATTACTGAAAAGTCACCTAGAGGGGGGGGTGAATAGGTGACAATGCTAATCAAGGGCAAATAAAAATTTGAAGCTACAACAATCACAAGATGAATGCTAGCAAGTAAGTATGACAATGAATATGATGAGTAAATAATAAGAGCAAGCAATATAGAGTAAGAATTTGCAAGAATGTAAACCAATCGCAAACACAAAGATATGTTATCGAGGTTCGAGCACCCAGCTCTACTCCCCGCCTTCCCCAGAAGGATTCTAGCTACTTCCACTATCACAAAGAACAATTACAATGGAGTACCCAACTCCTACAATCTCAAGAACAAGTGATTTCCTTGGTAGTCAAAAGACCACAAAACTCTCTCTTTCAAAATCTCTTCCCTTACAAAAGGTCCTTAGAGAATAATGAGTAGAATTGAAGCTTTTTGTGTAAGGAAAAGAAATTGAAATCAGAGAAAAACTTTTGAAAACCCTTCAGAAAATTGAGAGAATTTAGCACAAAAACCAAGAACTTTGAAAGCCTTAATCTTTTGAATTTTTGCAAAGATTGTTGTTGTAACCAATCTCTCCCCAAACACCCCTATTTATAGGAGAGGGCTAGGGTTTAGGGATAAAACATATTTACTGATGTTTAGGAGGTAATTAGATCAAAATATATCCTTAAATGGATCTTTAAACACAAAAGACAAAAATAAACAGCCCTTAAAAATCTGCCCGTTACTGTTCAAACGGTCGGATCGGTCGACCAGGCCGGTCGACCGGTAGTATAAAAATTTGACCGTTACAGGCTATCGGTCGACCGACCGGTCGACTGATACAAACTGTGACAAAAATAAATATTCCGGTCGACCGCCCCGGTCGACCGACAGACGTGCACACGGATACGTGCAGCTGCCAGGACTTCGGTCGACTGGTCCGGTCGACCGGACCAGACTGACATAGGCTCGGTCGACCGACCGGTCGACCGGATCAGGTCAAAAAGCCAAATTTAAAAAGAAATAAAAGAGGATTTTGATTTTATCAAAAATACTTTGAACAGGGATTAGTATAAAACACAAACATATATCTGTAGGCAAAATCTTGTATGCAAAATATTTTTGTATAATTTATAAGAAATTATTTTGGAATGAGCATGTGCGCAAAAACGTATGTGATAGAGCTTCAAACCTATCCACTATTCTTTAACATACTATAAACTGAAAAACAAATTACATGAAGACTTCTTGAGCTATCTTCAAGTCTTTGAGCCATCCAATGCCTTGCTAGTGCCTTCTCTTCTATGATCCTTCCTTGATGTGCAATTTGCCTTCTTGCTTTGTGGAACTTAGAAGTTCTTGCAATAGCTAAGCGAATGGTCTCTAAACATGGTACAAACCTGAAACTTATCTTAACAAACTTGTTAGTACCAAATAGCTCATATTTGGTTTGTCATCATCAAAACACAAAACAATTGGAGAGTGTAACCTCTTGGGCCAACAATCTCCCCCTTTTTGATGATGACAAAACAAATAGGCTATTAACAAAAATATAGGGTAGGAGAAACTCCCCCTCAAATTATGCTATACTTAAAACACAAGAGTACCAATAAAAACACAAAAATATCTCTTGATACCAAAATACCAATACCAAAAATACAAGAATTTATTTAAAACACAAAAACTCATAAAAACAAAACAAAACAACAAAACATATAAATTCATATGGAACCAAGACCAAATGAACTTATTTTGTCCATGTAAACTTATTCTCCCCCTTTTTGTCATACATCAAAAAGGGTTATGAAAAACATGTTTATTCAATAATACAAACATTAAGTTCTCCACAAATAAACGAAAATCTAGCAAAATCAAGAGGTTTAGTGAAAATATCGGCTAGTTGTAAATCCGTGGAAACATAATCAATATCTATATCACCTTTCTTAAAATGATCTCTAAGAAAGTGATATCTAATCTCAATGTGCTTGGTCTTACTATGTTGATTTGCATTTTGGTCATGTGAATAGTACTAGTATTATCACAAAATATTTTTATATGATCAAAGTGCAAATCAAAATCAAGGAGAGTATGTTTCATCCAAAGCACTTGTGCACAACAAGCCCCGCGGCAACATACTCCGCCTCGGCGGTTGAGAGAGCTACGGAATTTTGCTTCCTAGAGGACCATGAAACAAGACAATTACCAAGAAATTGACATGTCCACTAGTACTCTTTCTATCTACTCTACAACCCGCATAATCGGCATCCGAATAACTAGTCATTGAAAAATCTATAGTTTTTGGATACCAAAGACCCATTCCAATTGTGCCCTTAATATAACGAATAATGCGTTTTACTGCAATAAGATGAGACTCTTTAGGACACGATTGAAATCTAGCACAAAGACACACACTAAAACATGATATCCGGCCTACTTGCCGTCAAATTATAAAAGACTTCCTATCATGCTTCTATATAATTTAATATCAACATTTTACCTTGTTCGTCCTTATCAAGCTTGGTTGTAGTTGCCATTGGAGTGTTGCAAGCTTTGATCCTTCAAGCCCAAACTCTTTACTAGCTCCTTTGCGTACTTGGCTTGGTTAATGAAGGTTCCGTCTTGCAATTGCTTGATTTGGAGTCCAAGGAAGAAATTAAGCTCACCCATGGAAGACATTTCAAACTCTAGTTGCATTACCTTTTCAAAATCCTTGCACAAAAGCTCATTAGTAGATCCAAAAATTATATCATCAACATAAATTTGCACAATTAAAATATCATTTTTAACATGCTTAGTAAAGAGAGTTGTGTCTACTTTGCCTTTAATAAAATCATTTGAAATGAGAAAACTAGAAAGCCTTTCATACCAAGCTCTTGGAGCTTGTTTCAATCCATACAAAGCTTTATTAAGTTTAAAAACAAAATCGGGATGAACATGATCAATAAAACCGGGAGGTTGAGCAACATAAACTTCTTCATTAATAAAACCATTTAAAAATGCACTTTTTACATCCATTTGAAAAAGTTTAAAATTTTTAAAACATGCAAAAGCTAGTGTCATCCGTATGGCTTCAAGCCGTGCTACGGGTGCAAAGGTCTCCTCAAAGTCAATTCCCTCAACTTGAGTGTAACCTTGGGCCACTAACATAGCTTTATTCCTAATGACATTTCTGGACTCATCCATCTTGTTTCTAAAGATCCACTTAGTACCAATTATTGGTCTATCGTGGGGCTTAGGAACAAGGTGCCAAACTTGGTTGCGCTCAAATTGATTGAGTTCTTCTTGCATGGCAAGCAACCAATATGGGTCCGTCTCGGCTTCGAGAATGCCTTTGGGTTCAAAATAAGAAATAAAAGCAAAGTTACCACATATGTCATGGAGTTTGGAGCGCGTTGTGACTCCTTTAGATGCATCACCCAAGATGAGCTCCTTAGGATGATTTGTAGCGTATCTCCAAGCTTTAGGAAGCGGTTGAGTGCTTTCCTCCTTATCCTCTTGAACTTCACCAATAGGATCTAGCTTTTCTTCTTGAGCGGGTGAGTCCTTCAAGGATAGTCTCTCCATGTCTTCACCTAGTGGTTCAATCTCTACAACATTCTCAACAACCACATTAGATTCTTCAAATTTAACATGCATGAATTCTTCAATGGTTAGTGTAGATCTATTGAAAACTCTATATGCTTTGCTAGTAGAGGAATATCAATAAAGATAGCCTCATAAGCCTTAGCATTAAATTTACCCAAATTATCCTTAGTATTTAAAACAAAACACTTGCATCCAAAAACTTTAAAATATGCAACATTTGGTTTTCTAGAATGATACATTTCAAATGATGTTTTTGAAGAATTTTTGCATAAATAAATACGATTCGATATATAGCATGCGGTGTTTACGGCCTCGGCCCATAAATATTGAGGGAGGTCATATTCACTTATCATTGTCCTAGCCATCTCTTGAAGTGTTCTATTTTTCCTTTCTACAACTCCATTTTGTTGTGGAGTTCTAGGACAAGACGTTTCATGCTTAATTCCCTTTTCATCACAATAAGTCATGAAGAGTTGGTTAATAAACTCACCACCTCTATCACTTCTTATTCTCAAAATCGAAAAACCCTTTTCTTTTTCAACTCTTTTTCGAAAAATCTTAAAATGAGAAAAAGTTTGATCTTTATTTTGCAAAAAGAAAACCCAAGTAAAATGGGAGAAATCATCAACCAAAACAAATGCAAATCTACTTCCATTTAAACTTTTAGTTTTAGTTGGTCCAAAAAGATCCATATGAATTAATTCTAAAGGCCTAGTTGACATGATATCCTTGATTGGTTTAAAGGAAGACTTGGTTTGTTTCCCAAGTTGGCACGCACTACAAATGCGGTCTTTCTCAAAATCCAAGCAAGGTATACCCTTCACCAATTCCTTTGAATTAATCCTAGAGATATGGTCAAAAGATGCATGTCCTAATCTTCTATGCCAAAGCCAAGAATTTTCATCAAAAGCATTTAAGCATTTAGTAGAACAATCTAAATTAAGCATGTCAATAATATAAACATTATTATCACGAAAACCGGTAAGAATACAAACATCGGATTTAACATCAAAAATCTTGCATGAGGAATCATCAAAAACAACTTTAAGTCCACGATCACAAAGTTGGCTAATGCTAAGCAAATATGTTTTTAAACCATCTACTAAAACAACATTCTCTATAATAGGAGATGAACCAATTTGAATATTACCGATACCGATGATGGTGCCTTTGGAATCATCCCCGAAGGTGACGGAGCCACCTTCCATGTACCTTGATAGGGTTGTGAAGTTGTTGATATCCCACGTCATGTGTCTCGAACAACCACTATCAAGGTACCACCGCTCCCTACGTCTTGGAGCCTTGGTGTGTACCTACATCAAACATTTTAGGACTTGATTTTGGTACCCACATTTCTTGGGTCCATGAGGGTTAGAGCCATAACCCAAACAAGATTATTTGAACTATGCAATTTATCATAACAAAATTTAGCTAAATGTCCATTTTTGCCACAATATGTGCATCTATACACTCTACCATATCTAAAAGCATAGTGAGTGTGTGATTTGTGAGCATGGGCATTGTGAGCATGAAAAGATTTAGCATGAGAAGTATTATTTGAAGTGTGAGCATGTGAAATTTTAGCATGAGAATCTTTAACATGAGAAGTGTGCTTTTTGGAAAACTTTTCTTCAAGTTCTTAGTATTAAAGGCACAATCTTTTAAAACTTTTTCAAACTCATTCATTTTGGATTTAAAAGAAGAAATTTCTTTATTATCAACAATAGGGGTTTTACCCTTACAAGAAATCTTATAAGCATCAAATTCATTTTGAAATGAAACAAGATTTGAAGAAAGATCATCTTTTTCTTTCGAAACAATGGCAAGTTGATTCTTAAGAAAAGCAACTTCTTTTTGTAATTTTAAGCATTCAAGTTTCTTATTATCATAAGTTTCAGAAAGTTCTACAAATGCATGTACTAGAACTTCCTTACTTAGTTCATCATCTTCATCATCATGGGATTGAGGGGTTACCTTAGGTGTGTTGCCATGAAACACATGTTAGCTTGATCCACCTCCTCTTCGGACTCGCTTTCGGAATCCCATGATGCTTGTAGGCTTTCTTTTCCTCCGGCTTCTTGGCTTGAAGGAGGAAGTCATTTTCTTCTTGAACTCCGGACAATCCGCCATGATATGTCCGGGTTTGCGGCAATTGTAGCATATGATCTTCCGCTCCTCTTTGCCTTCGAATCTTCTCCGGAAGTTGAACTTGTTCTTTTGGTACAACCTCTTGACATTCCGCACAAGTAGGGTTAGCTCCTCATCTTCTTCTTCGTCTTCATCATCGTCATCATTGGTGGATGAAGTCTTAAAGGCAATGGATTTCTTCTTTGAAGTAGTTGCCTCATCTCTTGCTTTCTTCTCCATCTCATGGGTCTTTAGGTTCCCAATGAGACTAATGATGTCCATTTCGTCCTTGTCGTTCAACTCCTTTAAGGTGGTGGCCTTGATCTCCCAAGATGGTGGAAGAGCCCATATCACTTTGCGCACCTTTTGATCATTGAGATGAGGTCACCTAAAGAAGAAAGACCATTTGTAATTTTAGTGAAACGAGTAATCATACAATCAATGGATTCTTCATCAAGCATTTTGAATGATTCATATTGAGACCTCAAGAGATCTATCTTAGCTCTCTTGACTTGTGAAGTCCCTTCATGTGTGACCAATAAGTGTTGCCATATCTCATAGGCGGATTGGCAATGAATTACCCGTGTAAGGTCATCCTCATTCAAGGCGGTTAAAAGGGAGTTTTGGGCTTTTGAGTTAGCCTCATATTCTCTAAAGTTGAAGTCGGTCCAAGTGCTCTCATCTTCATTGGGTGCTACATAGGGTTTGGTCAAAGAGTTAGCCACTAAACTACCTAGTGATTGCAAAAAGATAGTCATCCTAACCTTCCAAATAGGGAAGTTGAGTCCATCAAATTTAGGTGGGGTTTTAATGTTGTCGGCCATGTTTACTAGTGTATGAATGTATGAATGGAAATATTGATTAGCAATATTTAAGGATCTCTCTATGGATGTTAAGCCAAACCTAGAGTCCAAGCTCTGATACCAATTGAAAAGTCACCTAGAGGGGGGGTGAATAGGTGACAATGCTAATCAAGGGCAAATTAAAAATTTGAAGCTACAACAATCACAAGATGAATGCTAGCAAGTAAGTATGACAATGAATATGATGAGTAAATAATAAGAGCAAGCAATATAGAGTAAGAATTTGCAAGAATGTAAACCAATCGCAAACACAAAGATATGTTATCGAGGTTCGAGCACCCAGCTCTACTCCCGCCTTCCCCAGAAGGATTCTAGCTACTTCCACTATCACAAAGAACAATTACAATGGAGTACCCAACTCCTACAATCTCAAGAACAAGTGATTTCCTTGGTAGTCAAAAGACCACAAACTCTCTCTTTCAAAAATCTCTTCCCTTACAAAAGGTCCTTAGAGAATAATGAGTAGAATTGAAGCTCTTTTTGTGTAAGGAAAAGAAATTGAAATCAGAGAAAAACTTTTGAAAACCCTTCAGAAAATTGAGAGAATTTAGCACAAAACCAAGAACTTTGAAAGCCTTAATCTTTTGAATTTTTGCAAAGATTGTTGTTGTAACCAATCTCTCCCAAACACCCCTATTTATAGGAGAGGGCTAGGGTTTAGGGATAAAACATATTTACTGATGTTTAGGAGGTAATTAGATCAAAATATATCCTTAAACGGATTTTTAAACACAAAAGACAAAAATAAACAGCCCTTAAAAATCTGCCCGTTACTGTTCAAACGGTCGGATCGGTCGACCGGGCCGGTCGACCGGTAGTATAAAAATTTGACCGTTACAGGCTATCGGTCGACCGACCCGGTCGACTGATACAAACTGTGACAAAAATAAATATTCCGGTCGACCGCCCCGGTCGACCGACAGACATGCACACGGATACGTGCAGCTGCCAGGACTTCGGTCGACTGGTCCGGTCGACCGGACCAGACTGACATAGGCTCGGTCGACCGACCCGGTCGACCGGATCAGGTCAAAAAGCCAAATTTAAAAAGAAATAAAAGAGGATTTTGAT
The DNA here is from genome assembly GCA_038442645.1 of Agave tequilana. Taxonomy (NCBI): domain Eukaryota; kingdom Viridiplantae; phylum Streptophyta; class Magnoliopsida; order Asparagales; family Asparagaceae; genus Agave; species Agave tequilana. The sequence goes on along the minus strand of JAVJIF010010134.1, from coordinate 96,378 downwards.
TTTATCAAAAATACTTTTGAACAGGGATTAGTATAAAACACAAACATATATCTGTAGGCAAAATCTTGTATGCAAAATATTTTTGTATAATTTATAAGAAATTATTTTGGAATGAGCATGTGCGCAAAAACGTGTGTGATAGAGCTTCAAACCTATCCACTATTCTTTAACATACTATAAACTGAAAAACAAATTACATGAAGACTTCTTGAGCTATCTTCAAGTCTTTGAGCCATCCAATGCCTTGCTAGTGCCTTCTCTTCTATGATCCTTCCTGATGTGCAATTTGCCTTTCTTGCTTTGTGGAACTTAGAAGTTCTTGCAATAGCTAAGCGAATGGTCTCTAAACATGGTACAAACCTGAAACTTATCTTAACAAACTTGTTAGTACCAAATAGCTCATATTTGGTTTGTCATCATCAAAACACAAAACAATGGAGAGTGTAACCTCTTGGGCCAACAATTACAAACTATTTGAATCATTTTTGTGTTCTTGAAAATTTGCCTTAAACTAAAAACCGTATTTTCAAAACTTGGATTTTGAAATGGAAATCTGATTTTTCCAAAACACATGTAAATATAAAAACATGATATTTAAACAACTTTTAAGCATGTTGTATAAGTATTGAATCCAATATACATGATGTTTTTGACATTAAATCTGAAAATAAGTTTTGTTTAAATACAAAACTCCAAACACATGAATAAGCTTATCAAAATAAGTTTTTCTAAGTATATCAAACATAGATGTATATAGATAAAATCTAATATACATTAAACATGTAAACTTATTTTGATTCTATCTATACATGAAAACTATATATAAGAAAAACCGTAGCCTGTTAAACCTGAAACCAAAACATGAAACTTGTGTGTGTATATTGTGAACTTGAGCATGTCAACACAATCTACCTTTACACAATATCTAAACAATCTTAAACTAAACCAATCGATGTTTTCTTGTAGAACTTCTTCTCCAAGTTAACTCGATCCAAACGCGATCCACTAAGCTTGACTCCAAACGAATGCTAGATGCGATCTTGACGCTCGAGCTCTTGAATCACCATGTGAAAGCTCCAAAATACCTTTGTTAAAGCTAATCACCTACTAATATCTTGATCAAATATCTGAAACGAAATATCACAAGATTATTAGTAAAATACAACTATATGAGTAAATCATTATCAAAACTAGAGTGAAGGGCCTCTGGGCCAACAGGCATATCATAACTTTAACCAACCTAGTATACCGATTAGTCTTATCCGAATCAATACATGCCCCAGTCCCAATACTATGAACAAGTCTGGAATAATCATCACTATTCTTCACAGAGTTAATGGGAATACAACTCCCCCGAGTCATATTGTCAATCACCCTACCACATACAGCTTCATATAGTTCTTCTCCCGAACAACCATTAGAAGAATCAATTGATTAGGAAAAGAGGATGGAAGCCTTAGATGAGCTTGAGCGATGAATTTAAATTTTAGAAGACTCAAAATCCCGTCAAAATTTTCAAGTCATAAATCCTTACTCTATGTTTCAAGAAGAACATACCTGCTTAAAAAAGAGTATGGAATCTATGATTCAGTTCCAAAATGATTCACAAGATATGATAGAAGCAAGACTTAGTAGATTGGAAAATATGCGTAGGAATAAGGAAACTCTCCCGACCCAATCTTTGCCTATTCTCGACACTTCTAGCCATATTGATGAAAACCAAGAATCATGGTATCTTGAAGACTTTGACCAAGATTCAATTTCATCGTAAAATCTTGAACTTGACCAATATCAACCATAGACGAATTGACAAGTTTTCATTTTAATGAGATTGAACTTGTGTATGAATGTGAACCCGATCCCCAACTTTGTGATTCAGTTTCCATCTTCGAATCTATGTTGACTCTGGTATTCTTACTAATTTGGACCAATTTCTCGAACCAACATCTATTCCTATACCCATAGATCAAGAAATGGAATTACCAATTTGGATAGTCACGTTCATTTGATGGGAAAAGAATGTGAATTTTAATTTTTGCACTTGGACTCAACTCTTGAACCAAAACTAACTCTCGAACACAAAGTTGATTTTCTCGAGTTAGTATTGGTTCCTGAACCTATCATTCTTGAGCCCAAGTCAACAATTCCACCAAGTCACATTCTTTTGTTGGATATAGGTGTTGGCCCAAAGGCCCATCACTCTAGTTTTGATGATGATCAACTCATATGGTTATGGCACTAATTATCTTGTATTTGATTAGTCTCAGATTTGTAATCAAGATCGTAGTAGGTGTGTAGCTTCAACAAAGGATTTAAGTCAAGTTTGGAGCTAACACGGTTTGATTCAAGAGCTTTGCATCAAGACCATATCAAGTACTCAAGATGAGTCGAGCTTGTTGAATCAAGTTTGGACCAAGTCAAGAAGGAGAGAAGACTTCAAGTGAAGACTTGTGTCTAGGTTTGTTTTATAAGATTTTGTTTTAGAATAAAATGTAAAGGATAAAATAGTTGGTGGATTGCTCAAGTATGCAATATACACACACACTCTTGATTTAGATGAGTTTTCATAAAAGAATTTTCATTTTAGAAAAGACTTTTCATTTTGACAAAATATCGGTTTGGTTTTTGGAATTTCTTATATACATGTCTTTAACCAAAACCATGTTTAGTGCTTAATGTCAAAAACATAGATATTTCATCTTTTATGTGTAGTGGATCATATCCATACACCCTATGCTTTAAAAGTGTTTAAAATATCTTGTTTTTGTATTTGGAGAAGTTTTGGAAAAATAAGTTTTAGAAAAGCCAATTTGGAAAAATACAGTTTTTGTTTTGAGCCAAATTTTCTAAGTTACAAAAATAGTTTAAATTGTTTGTAACATGTATTGATTTTGCTCAAGTATGTTTGATTATCAAAGTATAATGTTAAAACTATTTTTGTAGATTTTTCATGATTTTATGAAATTTTATTTAAGTTAAAAAGTCAATATTTAATCCCTATAACAGACCTGTCCTGGCTTCAGCTGGTCGACCGGACCGATCGACAGAGCTTGAAGTTGGTCGACTGAGTTGGTCAACTGACGTGCACAAAACGTACACGCCAGTCTGGCTGGAGGGCGGTCGACCGACCCGGTCGATTGTAGAGAGCTTCTGCTCTCTGGAAAGGCCTCGATCGATCGGGTTGTCGACCGGACAGAGAGTCTGCTCTCTGTATCCAGGCCACGGTCGACCGGCCGGTCGACCGTTGGCTCAACGTTCAGAAATTCTATACAAAAGGGAAGATTTCTAAAAATATCCTAAAAGAAGTGAAAAAGAAAGAAAATCTAAAAAAACTTTATGTTAGTATACCCTCCCCCAAACTTATCTCATGCATTATCCTCAATGCATCGGTAATGTATGTATGCATGAAACAAAGAGAGAAGGAAGGAAAAATCACTTCCGGTGGTGGTTCCGTTGGTGGTCTGATTGGTCCACAAAATGCGGCCCAATCTAATTTGCATGGAGTTCAGAGGAACCCACCAGAGACCTCTGTAATACAACCCATTATTATGATGTATATATTTATGATTTTTATTATGAATTTTACCCCATCTAATTTCCAAATTTTAAAAATAATTTTAGAGTCATTATTATTAACACCCTTGTCCCAAAATGGAGTGTGAAAAGATGAAATGATTGATTTGGACTCCGGAAGTACAGGAATGACTACTGACTCAGGAATTTGACTTAAGTCAAGTGAAGGTTCTGGAGTTGAGATTGGTTTAGGAAGTGGGTCCAAATCAAGAAGCTGAAATTTTAATCCACATTCATTTTCTAGGTGATTCAAGTTCAAAAATAACAGTTATGGGAACCAAAACTGACTCCAAAATGTTGCTCAAGTTGGGTAACAAAATAGGACTCAATATTAATTCAGGAATTTGAACTGGATCACAAATTTGAGAATCTAGGTAACATTCCTCATTAAGTTCAATTTCATAAAAATGAGAACTTGCCAATTTGTCAATGAGACTTTTATAAGTATGAATTGGTCAAGTTCAATTTGTTGATCATAAAAGATTGGAGATTCAATTTTACGATGAATTGGCACAGGATCTAATGTTAAATCGGGAAAAGTCCTGAAATCAGGTAAAAACACCTCAGTCACTATAGAATCAGGCAGTGAAATTGAATTATCAAGTTGAGGATCATATACATTCTCAAGTTTAATCTCAGAAAAAGGATAACTTGTCAAAATGTCAATGAGATTTTTAACATTTGAAGTTTGGACAAGTTCAGATAGGTGTGCTGAAATTGAATCTTGGTGTCCAAAATTACAAGAGTCCTGCATCAGATCAATAGAGTTAGAGATATCTAAATTAGGTTGATAAGATAGAGTTTCCTCACTCTGATAAATACTAACTAATTGACTTAATTGTGTTTCCAACTTATTGATAGACTGGGCAGAAGATTTTTAAAATAGCAGCACGGACTCCTATAAGATTCTATGCTCTTTTCTAGATGTGATGTTTCTTCAAGTGGATGCTCTAGAATGGGAGTGTAGGAATCTTGGTTTTCAAAACAACAAGAGTCATGTGTCAAATTGACAGAGTTAGAGATATTTAGATTGGTCAAAGGTTGATAAGATAGAGTTTCCTTATTCCTATAAATATTGATCAATGACTTAATCCAACCTATTGATAGATTGAGAAGAAGATTTTTGAAATTGTAACACAGACTCCTGCAAGATTTTTATATTCTTTTCTAGATGTAATTCTTCTTCAAGTGAAGGGTCTAGAAAGGGAGTATAAGAATCTTGGTTTTGGAAAGATAGTGAAGATTGTGAGTCGAACATATTTTGAGATTGAAGCTCAGACTCACGAAAGCACTCGATACTCATTTTCAGGGTTAATGGTTGGTCATGTTGAATAGGTGAAACTGAGGATGAATTATGAACATATTATGGAGTTAGTGAATTGAGCTTCTTTTGTTGGGACTCAAGCATGGCTTGTATGGCTTCTATATTTTTTTCGAACTCAGATTTTTCTTCAAAATTGGGAAATGGAGATTGTGAAAATTATGGTCAAGGTGGTGGAAAATTTGACTCGAGGGAGGTGAATCCCTATTAACTCTGTGACGAGTTGAAATTATTTTTGAAATTATAGTCATAAGATGGGGGTATGGGTTGTATTGATTCAGATAAGTCCAACCCGGAGTATTTGATTGGTTCATATTGTAAAAGGCCGGGTTGGAATTATCTGAATCAAATGGAATTGGTGTGAAATATGAATTCATATTAGGATTGAAAAAAATATTATTTTTTAATTCCATTTCACAAACAATCACAAACAAAAAAGAAAAAGCAAATAACAAACAAAAAGAAAAATCAAAACCAAGCCTATACTAGGGTTGACCTAGACCTAGACGACTCCTCACTGGTCGATTTCTCGGGGGAGGTTGTTGAATGAATCTGACCACAAGCTAATCAGCCAGGCAGGGGCAAAATACGGTGGGAGGTATCCGTGCGTAAGCAACGGGCCTTAGTCACGCCAAACCATGGTATTTTCGAGGTGTAACCTCTTAATCCTCAGCCTTAGACACCAATTTCACAAGAGTAAGATTCAGAATAAGTTTCACCCTCGGTCAATCTCTTAATAAGTCCGAGATGTCCTTAGGGGCCAACGTCTATCAATTTTTATTAGGGCTTGGGTCGTGTGAGTGGGGAGGTGATTTTTGGGCTAAGGAAGAGTGATGAAATTCCCACCTTATCTTATATGGGTTTTGCCCTAAATTTCAATTCGTGCAAGTGTTCAATATAGAGAAGAATATAACACAAAGTGATGAAACACCCACATGTTTATCATATGCTATATGCAATGCCATATGTACACCTCAGTCCAAATCACAACAATCAGAACAAAATATAGTATATTGGAATTGAATTAACACGTGCCTAAATTGCAAATGTCTAAACCATTTTAAAAGTGTCCAAAAATCGTATTTTAGTTCTTTAATTATTGTAGTGTGTAGGCAATCAAAGTATAAAGTAATAGTACAAATCAATTAGCTATTACAATGAACACAGCCCAGCACAACAAGATACACAATTATCACAAAATAGTCAAGTTTTCGCGACAAAAGTTGCGTTTGCGCAGCTTTTTCTTTAGAAGCTGGGTCCCTGCTTTCTAGAGTAGGGAGATGAAAAGCTAGTATTTGTTCTGCAATGTTAAGCTCCTGTAAAGATTATCCTACACACCAAAATAGAGAAGAAAATGTTAACAAAACGTGAAATCAAAACCATTCCCGTCCCCGACAACCAGCACTTGAAATGTGTTTATGAAATCAATGAAAATGTGTATGTGCTAATGTTCCCTCGATACCTCTATTATAGCATTGGCTCAACGGGTCGAATCCACAGGGACAGGAGGCGATAGAAGCATTAACAATTTATGTTCAGTTATGTTAACAAGTCTTCTTTGTTAAAAGAATTAGAAAAAGAAAATAAAAGAAAAGAAATCCAAAAGTGATAGGTGAGGAGATGTGATGAAAGCGACAATGTGAAAATAAAAGGGAAGTGATTTGGAAAATAAACAGAAAAGAAGATGAAGCTTGTGATAAAGAAAATGAAAACAAAGGTGAACAAAGAAGATGGTGAGAACAACGATGAAAAGATAAAAGAAGAGTTTTGAAATTTTTTTTAAAAATAAGATAAAAGAAAACTCATGGCTACTAACTACCAATTACTCTACTAACCATGCTAACCTCTTAGCGATTGTTGCCTCACATGGATCCTTGGTCATCACTAGTCCTTGGCTTCAAGAGACGATACAGAACATGGCTCATAAGATTGTTCTTCTACATTCAAACAACACATCCATACCACACAACAAGTTGCAAGGTACTATTAATTCACCAAAACCGGTTAGAGGTGAGCATGAAATAAAGAAGACATTACAAGTTAGCAAGTTAGTGGGTTAGATGTTAGAAATGTTAGAATATTAGAATCCATTATCATAAGTCATAATTGGCTCTTGCAAGAGCAAGGCCTTATAAAGGCTATTAGATTCATATGGATTATCAAGTAAGTGGTTAGATGGCTAGTGGTTAATAGTTAGATTGCCATAAGAAGAAGAAATTAGCTAAGCATCATGTAGAAGATGAACAAGATTACAATGGAGAGGAAAGGAGACACCTTTATATAGATTGTCACCATCTATTCATCAATCTCTCTCTCTGAATCTCTCTGCCCTAATACATGATCTAAAAAGAAATAAAAATACAAAAGAAAAGAAGAACACTTACACTAAATTACACTAAAAGATAGAAAACCTAGACTAATTCCCCATCTGCTTCCGTTTCAGGCCTCTACAGGGGTTTTTATAGGTATAGGAGGGTTCTAGAAGATGAGACAAGGCCACGCTTTGACGATCGACGCGTGGCCCCACCACATTGCCACAAAAATGCGGTATTTATCGTGTTTCTGTGGTAAAACCAGGGAATTGGCGAGTGTGTTCCCGTCGCTTCTAGTACCTTCATGGTATACTTAGATTCTAGTATTTTTGCCCGGATATTCATCTGACGTGCGCTAGGGTCTAGGTCCAGTGCATCTTTTAGAAGCACCCTTGCTTGTCTCTAAGAAATCCAGATTTAATTACCCAAAAATGGGTTTAATTAAGCTCTTATTACCTTTTTGCCTTCCTTGTCTTGACTATCTGCAAGAGAGACCAAAACACGATTTAGACCGACATTTTATTCATAAATCAGCAGGAAAATGTAATAAAATAATGCAGAATTGTAGACTAATTAGTAGTATTGAGTACTTGCACTCTTTATTCTAAGTTCTGAAATTCTATATTCTTGGGTGTAGGTAAAAACCTCAACCAGTCACCATTTAGCTCAGAATGCACCCTCACATCAAGTGAGAGCCCACATCTACTTCAAATACAATAGGGGTGGATTTTGGTACCGATACCTTATTGGGTCCATGGGGGTTAGCACCTTTCCTAATCTAAACAAATTTATTTGCAAAATTTGAATTATCTATCCTATCATAACGAAACTTTGCAAGGTGGCCCGTACGTCCACAATGTGTACAAGTGTACACATGAGCATACATAGTGTCATGTGTGTGAACGTGAGAGGCATGTGTATGCCTTGGTTTGCCTTGGTTTGTGTGCATGGATATATAGAGTATGTGTCTTTCGAACATAGATTCCAATCGTGTGTGGTTCATAGCTTATTGGCTCAAAATACAGCCCAAACAATCTACACTCTTCTTCAAAGCACATATATTACTTTCAATAATTGAAGAAGATGTGAAGCAAGCAACATGTTTATCACTAGTAGATGGAGCACTAGAAATATGACAAATATGAGAAGACAAATTATTTTTCAAAGATTTATTTTCATTTGAAATAGATTCCAATTCTTTTGAAATTAAAACAATTTTATTTTTTAAAGAATTGTTTCCTTTAAAACAAAATCGAGTTTTGAAGACAAAACCTCATTTTTCTTCAAAACAATATCAGAATCATTTCTATTTTTTCAAAATTTGATTTTTCTTTAAAATAAGGTTAAGTTTGGTTTTCAGTGAGTCTCTTTCACTTGAAATCTCAACCCTCTCTTTTGAAACCATGTTTAGCTTTGAAAATAAATCTTCATTTTCTTCTTTTAATTTAAAACTTTTCTTTTTCAAAAGTTTATACTTTTCAAGTAAGTTTTCACAAAATATAGATAGTTTTTCATTTAAGGCATCGGCATCCATATTGTCATTACCAGAAGAACTAGCACTATCATCTAATTGAGTATCCGAATGTACATCAAGGGAGTCATTCCATTGGACCATATAGCAAGCTTCGTCGGACTCATCTCCACTAGATTCTTTCTCCATATTGATTGTAGTTTGAAGCTTGGAAGAGGTCAATGTATTCCACACTGCAAAAGCGGAATCACAATGAGAAACAATAGATAAATATTCTTTGCTAAGTGAATACTTTAGTGCATCTAGGGCTTGTGTATTAGCCTCAATGTACTTGGCATTACCAAAATAGGATTTCATGGTAGTGGTAAGATAGACATGCAAACCTAGAGCTTTTAAGTAAGCACTCATTCTAATTTTTCATATATCGATGTTAGAAACATCAAACATTGGAGGGGCAAGGTGATCCATGAGGGTCTAGACTATATGTGTGCAAATACAAATGTAGATTAACAATCCAAGATCTCACTCCTAGGTGGTTAAACCTAATATTAGGAGTGTAGTCTCTGATACCAATTGAAAATACACCTAGAGGGGGGGTGAATGGTGTATTATCTAATATAAGACAAATGATGCAGAATTAAAACTTAATTGCAACACACTATGTGTAACCAAAGAGTGTAGCCGAATTTTTCGTGAAGGGCTCTGGACTATCTCCTCAAGATTCCTCTAAATAAGAGTTGAGGTGCTATATAAAGCTCTCTTCGTTCAACACAAGTATGGGCACATAAACAATACCAAGCATATAAGTGATATGAACAATATAAAGTAATGTAAGATATGAGAGAGATAGAGTTAGAGATAGTGGATCAATGCAAACACCAAGATATTTTGAGGTTTGAGCCACTGCTCTACGTCCCCGCCTTCACACAGAAGGATTTTCACTACATCCACACAGGACCTCCCACACATGGAACCTCCAGCGAGCAATTTGCAAGTACAAGGTAAGGAGTACACAACTCCTCTCTCCAACACAACCATCTCTACATAAGAGGCAAGGCACAAAGCCAAAACAACAATCACCTCTACATAAGAGGGATAAAGGCACAAAGCCAAACTCCACCACAATCACCTATACACAAGTGGGATAATCACAAACCCAAAACTCAATCACCTTTACACTAGAGGGATAGACACAAAGCCAAAGCAAACTACTCCTCTTAAACACCACCACCTCTACACAAGACGTAAAGCACAAAGCCAAATCAAAGGAGGGATTAGAATTTTGATGATCACAAAGATCACAAACAAATTTTCCTCACAAAAACAAGACCTATAGATAGAATAGATATGATAGTTCATGCGTAAGAAAAACAAGGTGTTTGAAAATCAAGATCACAAAGAAAATACATGGAAAAAAATACTAGAATGAAATAGAAATGAAGGTCAAAACAATTTCCCAAAAATTTCTCTTTTTCCTTGATTTTTCCAACCCTTGAAAATTAATAAAAAAAAATCTTTTTGGCACAAAAACTCTTCTAAAAACTAGCTGCAAAATTCTTATAAAGATGAAAAAATAGCTCTCTAAATTCTTGTTGAAAATAGCCCAAGAGATGGATTATTTATAGCCTCTCAAACAAAAGAGCCGTTGGCAACTGGAAAGGCCCAGAATGCCCTTCCGGTCGAGCAGCACAACGGTCATATTTCTGACTGTCGTGCCTCTGGTCGACCGGGCCAAGCCTGTCGGTCGACTGCCCGATCGACGGACAGTACCCGAGAGTGGTATTTTTTAGTCGGTCGACCGCGCAGTTGACCGATCTACTTGGTGGGCCTTGTGCACGTCTGCATGCACATCGGTCGACCGGTTGGATCGATCGACTCTTGGTCCAGTCGACTGTCTGGTCGACCGCTAGTGGAATCTGGCCGGGATTAAAGGATTAAAAACTTGGTTAATTTAACATTAATAAAATCCCATAAAATCCTTTAAATTCCACAAAAATAATTTTTAATAAGATATTTGAATAACAAATATGTGTAGCCAAAAATCAACACATATTACAAACTATTTGAATTATTTTTTTGATATAAAATATTTGGCCTTAAACAAAAGCTGCATTTTCCAAAACTTGAATTTTGAACTGAAAATCTATTTTCTCCAAAACTTTTATAAATAAAAAAACATGATATTTAAACACATTTGAAGCATATTGTGTATGGATAGAATCAAATACACATGTACATATTATATCTATATTTTTGACATGAATCAAAAAATAGGTTTTGTTTAAATACAAAACTCCAAACACTTGAAATAGAACATCAAAATAAGTTTTTCTAAGTATATGAAACATGGATGTATTAGATGAAATCCAATATACATTAAACCATGTAAACTTTTTTGATTCTATCTATTCATGAAATCGATATGTATATTCAAAATCCAAAAACCGGTTAAACCAAATACCAAACATATTTAACTTGTGTGTGTGCATGTGTGAACTTGAGCATATCAACTCTATCTATCTTTACACAAGATTTAAACAAACCGAAGTCTTCTTGTCGATCCTCATCTTCATGACTACCCGATCCTGACACGATCTAACGAGCTTGACTCCATATGAGTGCTAGATGCGATTTTGACGTGCGAGCTCTTGAATCTACATGTGTTAGTTCCCTAAACTCATTTGTAGAAGCTAAATACCTACTAATATCTTGATCAATAACTAAAACTATATAAATACAAGATTATTAGTAAACTAACCTTCAGAAGTTAGTTATCAACAAAATTAAGGTGAAATGCCTCTGGGCTAACTCTGATACCAATTGAAAGTACACCTACAGGGGGGTAAATAGGTGTAGTGCTAATCTAGGACAAAAAGTGAGAAAATGAAACTAAATGCTAACATACACAACGTGTAACCAAGAGTGAAACCAAATTCCCTGCGAAGTGCTCTAGAACTACTCCTTACGATTCCTCTCAAGTAAGAGTTGAGGCGCTTCAATAGCTCTCTTGGTTAAACAAAACTGTGAGCACATAAACAATATCAAGCATGTATAGATATGAGTAATAATAACAATACAAGATAAAATACTGGAGAGTTAAGAGATAAGAGAACCAAACGCAAACACGGGGATATATTTTGAGGTTCGAGCCACCGCCGTACGTTTCTGCCTTCACACAGAAGGATTTTAACTATCCACTAAGGATCTTCTACAAATGGACCTCCACCGAAGAATTACAACTTACAACTGGGAGTATTCAACTCCAACTCTCTCACACCTCTACACAAGAGGGTAGGCACAAAGCATAAAAAGATTACAACTTAATGATCACAAACAATACTTAGTGATCCAATGACTACAAACAAAACACCTCTCACAAGACAAAATCCTAGAGGATAGATTTGTAATGAATAGCTCAAGCATGCGAGTGCACAAAGTTTATGGAGAAGAAACAAAAAGAAAAACTCTTGGAAAAACTCTTGAAATGATATAGAAATTTAGAGATAAAAACTAGATTCCCAAAACTTATTTTTCTTTGATTTTTCAAAACTCTGAAACAAATAGAGATATAGATTTTGTAGGTCTAAAAACTTGTTTAAAAACTTGCTGCAAAAACTCAGTTGAAAATAGGAATTTTAGCTCTCAAAAACTATGTTAAAATCTAGCCTAAAAAACCCCCAAACAGAAACTAGCTGATTGGTCACTAATGTTGCATATTTAATATCATATTTTCATACCTATTTTAGAATAAAACTTTGCATTGTCTTAATTAATTGCTTAATTTATTTGCAGGCCCATTCTTTAAGGAGATGAAGAGAAATGAGCCCAAAGCCCACCAAAATTCTGAATTAAATCAGAATTAATTCACACTCACTAAATCAGGGAAAAATCAAGAGGTTGAAAACTGGTTGAGAAGAATCCTCTCAGAATCGATCGGTTAAAGCAAAGATCAAGGGATGAGATGAAGCAAGTTTGATTCAGATTCTGACTGGTTACATTTTAGTATTCGAATCATAACTTTTGCTACAGAATCTCAATTCTGATGATTCAAGATGATCCAGAAAGCAGACTTACAGAGCTACAACTCTTATGTTGATCATTATCTCTAATTCTGTTATTTGATAAGTGATATTCAGCAATCAATATGCCAACAAACTGCAGATCAGAACTGAATATCCACCTCAAATCAAGTTTGAAGATAAGGGGAGTTCAAAAATTGCTAGATTTACTTATCTTCACACTCCTCTACCCTCTCCATTTCTCCTATAAATACCTTCACTCAAAGGCAAAAGGGACGTCAATGCAGAGTTAGGATTTTAGACTAGTTTTCCATTTCTTAGTTTAGGTTTTTGTTTTTCCTTTTTATGTAATTGTAATTTGCATTTATGTAATTCAGAGGAGATCGACTTTCATCGAAGAACAAGAATGAAGCTTGAGCTATAGTGACAATGGTGTAAGGTTTTCTTTCTTTTCTTTGATTGTTATGAAATCGAATCGAGGTTTTTTATGTGTATGTACTTCTATGTAGTCTTCTTCTTCTTCTTCTTTTCTATGTTATTTTTCTTTTTCGTACAATCGTCTTCCAAGTGAGTCTAAAAGCATCGAAAGAGCCTTGCCATTGCGAGTGCCACCGATAGCTCATGACGATGGAATAGAGTCTCTCTCTGTATCATTTCATTCTTGAAGTAGTCTTGATGATGTAATGTGGACGAAGACCAATACTCAAATCTTATGGCTATGCGCTGAATGCCTCCACTTCAAGGTAAAATCGAAGCTAAAAACTCAAGGTAAGCTTTCGGTGAAAAGAAGGTAAGTAACTCTTTTATTTCTTTCTTTCATTTCTGTAAATTAAACCACCATCTCTTCAAAATCACTCTTTTTCCTCCACTTCATTTGTACATATTCGCTTCATTATTTTCTGATTTTTTTTACCTTCTTCATCTTTCACTTTCTCTCTAATTTTAACATAATTCTTTTTCCTTTTCTTAACTTAAAAACAGAGAAGAATCTTCGCTTTTTCTTCTTAACGATTTCAATAAAACTGTAAACGCTTCCATCGCAAACCCTCCTTGTGGATCACGACCCACATAGCCACTTGCTATAGCGGAAGAATTGAGCACTTGCACATATTTGTTTTAAGTTCTTTAATCTCGTATTTTTTGTGCAGGTTTAGCCTCAATCAAATTTTTGGCGCCGTTGCCGGGGAGGGTAACACGTTATTTTTATTGAAATCTGAATTTTTTTTTGAAAATCTTTTAGAACTAAACAAATTTTCTTCTCTGTTGCAGGTTACAGGGCTAGCAAAGCAGAAAATTATTATTGCAGTGACATACAAGTGGCCTTGGGCCTCTGCTCCAAAAAGCAGAGACCAAGGGCCCCCTGAATTGCCGCGTTTCCACGGCAAAAGCCGCGGATCCGCGGCAAGGAAGAGTTGACTACTAACAGCTTTTTGCAGGGCTGCTTAGTGTAAAAAAATTTCTAGTTTGCTGCAACTTTAATTTTTCTTATATGCCATAACATAAGCCTGCTAATAATCAACAGTAAAATATTTGTTGAAAAGATAAAAAAATTGATTAGACATTTGCATTTTAGGCACGTGTCTTTTTAATTCCTTTATTTTTTACTGTTGAAGAGTGCTGGAGCAAGGTATGTTTGCATTGCATCTAGAATAGGACTATCTCTTGGTTGATTTATATCGCTTAGAGTGCATCTTATTTATCTTGTACACTTGCACAAAAACTGATCTTAAGGGCACAACCCAATAATAAGATAAGGTGGGGATTTAATCACCCTTCCTTAGCCCAAAAATTAGAATCCAAGCACTCACTAACCCAAGCCTAACTTAAAATGAGTAGACGTTGGCCCTAGGGACATCTCGGACTCAATTAGGAGATTATCCTAAGGGGGAAAGGTGTTGGAACTTGACTCTTGCCAAATTAGTGTCTAGGAAAGGGATTAAGGGCCGAAAGCCCGAAGGTTGGTGGTTATTTAATTAAGGAACGTCTTTTGACGGAAAACCTCCCACCAACCTTGCCCTGACCTGGCTAATTAGCTTGTGGTCAAAGTCTAAATTAAACCTCCTGTGGACAGTCTAACCAGTTAGGAGTCGTCTAGGTCTAGGTCTACCCTAACTTAGGTTAGAATTTTTTCTTTCTTGTTTGTTTATTTGTGTGTTTTTCTTTCTTTTGTTTGTATTCCATTGTGTGATATGGCTTATAATAATAATTTTCCAACTATAATAATAATCCATATTATACATCAAACTCTTTTTCGGATATTACCAACCCGGCATATCATGACTTTAACTAACCTAGTGTGCCGGATTGATCTGATCCGAATCCATATAACCCATGTCCCCCATCGTATGACTATAATTTCCATAACGATTTCAACTCTTCACAGAGTCAGTCGGGATTCACCTACCCCGAGTCCAATTTTCAACCACAGTGTCCTCCTTCTCCACCTAGTCCACACTATTTTCAAGAGTCATACTCAGTTCCACCCGTCCAAAATAGGAAACCATCAATTATGGAAATGAGTATGCGTGAGTCCAAACACAAATCCAAAATCTGATGGACTCACAATTTCACTACCACTTCCAAGACAATTCTTCATCTTTTCATCAAAACAATAAACCTATCAACTATGAAAAGATGCTTGAAGACATGACTCAGGCTCAAAACACTCGTAATCGTGACATAGATATGATGGTCGAATCTCTATGTTCCCACCGTCCTGATGTCACTAACTATTCTGTTAGAGCCGACGAGTCATGTAGTTTTGGAAATCAAGATTCCATTTCAGCACAACCATGTGAACTTACCCAAACTCCAAATGATATTGATAGTTTGGCTAGTTTTCCTTTTTCTGAAATAGAACTTGAAAATGATTATGATCCTGAACCCCAACCTAGTGATTCAATTCTATTTCTTGATTAGATTCTGACTCCGGTATCTTCACTTGACTTCAATCTTTTCCCAGAATCAACATTGGATCCTGTGCCTATTCATAAAGAAATTGAATCACCCATCTTTGAGGATCATGTTGAACTTGACCAACTTTACAATTTTGAAAATCCCATGGATAAATTGGCAAGTTCTCCAATTTTGATATTGAACTCAATGAGATATGTGACCTAAATTCTCACATATGTGATCCAGTTCAACTTTCTGAATTAATATTGACTCCTGTTTTATTACCCAACTTGAATAATATTCTAGAGTCAGTTTTGATTCCTCCACCTATCATTCCTGAACTGGAATCACCCATATTAGGTCACATTCCATTGTTGGAAAATACATGTGGACTGGAGTTTCAACTTCTTGACTTGGACCCAATTTCTGAACCTATTTCGACTCCTGAACCTTTACTTGACTTAAGTCACCTTCCTGAGTCGGTATTAGTTCATGTCCTTCCTGAGTCCAAGTCAACTGTTCTATCATTTCATACTCCATTCTGGGACGAGGTGGTTGATAAATTTGACTCCGAAATCAATTATGAAATATGGAAATTAGATGGGGTCACATACTTAATAAAAATCCTTCATGGACAAATCTTTTTAATGGGTTATATTAAAGATAGTGCTGGTGGGTTCCTCCGAGACCCAAGAAAAGTTGATTGGGCCATGTTTCGTGGACCAATCAGACCACCACCGGAACCACCACCTTAAGGTAACAATTTTCCTTCCCTTTCTTCTTTTTCATGCATCTATGCATTAATTCATACATTGAGGACAATGCATGAGATAGGTGTGGGGGAGGGTCTAACATAACTTTTCTTTTTCTTTAAAGTATTAAAAAAAAATTTACATTTTTTCTTTACTTTTAAAAACTTTTTGAAAAATAGAAACAATATTTTGACTTATTTTTGTAAGAAATTAAGTTAATTTTAAGGAATAGGAAAATCCAAATTAGGATTTCTTATACTTGGTCAAAATAAGATTATTTGTTTGATTTATAGAGTTAGGAAGATAATTTGTCAAAGTAATTTGGTCTTGAACTTTACCTTGATGAAATATGCACACTTCATACACTTACACACTTAGGGTTCAAAAACAAAGATTCTTATGCCTTATTAAAAAATATATATATAAACAAATCTAATTATTGATTAGCTAGGTGCTTTGGCCTAAGCAAGCCTTAGTATTTATGCGAAAGATGATTAGATAAGTTTGAAAAGAAAGATCCTCTGATTAAGCTGGGTATTTGTGCCTAATAAAGCATAAGTATTCACGCCTAAAAGAGGTACATCATATAATAAAATCCTTAGTTTTGTGGCCTTGTTTGCTCGAGTCTTAAGTCCTAGGGGTGTCTTCTCACCTGGTGCCCTAAGACCGTCTGGTTTGGGAGTCATCGATTAAAGGCTCGTTACATGGGCAGATTAGAAAGCCTAAACTAAGGAATAATACCACTAAAATATATATATATATATATATATACACAAATAAAATAAGGCATAAGAGTTAGAGTTAATGAGCCCTTAGTCAAAATTTTCACAATCACAAGGTGCATATGACTTAGGGTAAAGTAATAGACTAGATGAGAAGTACAATTTGACTCCTTACTTTGATTGATAACAAATTTTTGAATAGAGACTAAGTTTAGGAATGAAAAATTCGGCTTTCCTATAACTTATAGATTGCTTAGATCTTACAATCATATTTCAAATATTTTTCTCTTTCAAAATGCTGTTCGAAAATACTAACTCTTTATTTCTCTTTCTTTATGGATTTTGTGGGTGCAATCCGCTGAAAACCCTCACGAGACAAAACTCGTCCTCTAGGGGGAACCTAGAGGTTTAACGGCTTGTTGCACATGCTCAGTGCAATCGCGCGACCTGCGAAAGTGGTCTAATAATCTCTAGTATAGTTAGTTGTTTTGCTCGAGGACGAGCAAAAGATAGGTATGGGGGTGTGATTGGTCACTAATGTTGCATATTTAATATCATATTTTCATACCTATTTTAGAAAAAAACTTTGCATTGTCTTAATTAATTGCTTAATTTATTTGCAGGCCCATTCTTTAAGGAGATGAAGAGAAATGAGCCCAAAGCCCACCAAAATTCTAAATTAAATCAGAATTAATTCACACTCACTAAATCAGGAAAAAATCAAGAGGTTGAAAACTGGTTGAGAAGAATCCTCTCAGAATCGATCGGTTAAAGCAAAGATCAAGGGATGAGATGAAGCAAGTTTGATTCAGATTCTGACTGGTTACATTTTAGTATTCGAATCATAAATTTTGCTACAGAATCTCAATTCTGATGATTCAAGATGATCCAGAAAGCAGACTTACAGAGCTACAACTCTTATGTTGATCATTATCTCTAATTCTGTTATTTGATAAGTGATATTCAGCAATCAATATGCCAACAAACTGCAGATCAGAACTGAATATCCACCTCAAATCAAGTTTGAAGATAAGGGGAGTTCAAAAATTGCTAGATTTACTTATCTTCACACTCCTCTACCCTCTCCATTTCTCCTATAAATACCTTCACTCAAAGGCAAAAGGGACGTCAATGCAGAGTTAGGATTTTAGACTAGTTTTCCATTTCTTAGTTTAGGTTTTTGTTTTTCCTTTTTATGTAATTGTAATTTGCATTTATGTAATTCAGAGGAGATCGACTTTCATCGAAGAACAAGAATGAAGCTTGAGCTATAGTGACAATGGTGTAAGGTTTCTTTCTTTTCTTTGATTGTTATGAAATCGAATCGAGGTTTTTTATGTGTATGTACTTCTATGTAGTCTTCTTCTTCTTCTTCTTTTCTATGTTACTTTTCTTTTTCGTACAATCGTCTTCCAAGTGAGTCTAAAAGCATCGAAAGAGCCTTGCCATTGCGAGTGCCACCGATAGCTCATGACGATGGAATAGAGTCTCTCTCTGTATCATTTCATTCTTGAAGTAGTCTTGATGATGTAATGTGGACGAAGACCAATACTCAAATCTTATGGGCTATGCGCTGAATGCCTCCACTTCAAGGTAAAATCGAAGCTAAAAACTCAAGGTAAGCTTTTGGTGAAAAGAAGGTAAGTAACTCTTTTATTTCTTTCTTTCATTTCTGTAAATTAAACCACCATCTCTTCAAAATCACTCTTTTTCCTCCACTTCATTTGTACATATTCGCTTCATTATTTTCTGATTTTTTTTTACCTTCTTCATCTTTCACTTTCTCTCTAATTTTAACATAATTCTTTTTCCTTTTCTTAACTTAAAAACAGAGAAGAATCTTCGCTTTTTCTTCTTAACGATTTCAATAAAACTGTAAACGCTTCCATCGCAAACCCTCCTTGTGGATCACGACCCGCATAGCCACTTGCTATAGCGGAAGAATTGAGCACTTGCACATATTTGTTTTAAGTTCTTTAATCTCGTATTTTTTGTGCAGGTTTAGCCTCAATCACTAGCCATTAGGGGCAGAACCCAAGCCAAACAGGCTTGTCAGTCAATCGCCCAATCGATCAGCCAACGGTCAATTTTTTGACGATCAACCGCCCGTCGACTGACCAACGGTTAATTTTTTTACCGTTAAGGTTGTCGGTCGACCCCGAAAGTGGGCTTGAGCCAGTTGGTCGGTCAGTTAGTTGATCGCTAGTTGGGCTTGTGTCAGTTGACCGGTCGGTCAACCGAGCTAGTCTTCGAACAGTCGGCCGACTGCAAGCAGCCCAAAAACACATTTGAAGTATAGTGTGTTTGAATAGAGTCCAAAACACATAGTAAATGATATATACTTTTTTGACAATAAATATCAAAATAAGTTTTAATAAAAACAAAACTTAAACACATGAACTAGATACAATAAAATAAACTTTTCTAAACACATATGAACCATCAATGTATATGAATAAAATCAAATCTACATATAAACAATGAAAACTTCTTTTGATGGAATCTATTCATGAAACCAAGATATTAATACTAGATAATCCTAACTCAAAACTATATACATGTTGAACTGAAACATATGAACTTATAGAAATAAGTTTCTATAAACCATTGAAGCTCTAATATGTGTGGATAGAATCCAACACTTATATAAACCATAAAACTTTATTTATTGAGATGTAAATCATGCAAACATAAACTTTTAAAACAAAACGGTTAAACCAAAACCAAAACTATTTATCATGTAAGTGATAAATGAACTTGTGTGCGTGTGAACTTGAGCAATTCAATACTATTCTATCCTTACACAAGATCTAAACAAACAAACAAAGTTAAACCAAAGTCTTCTTGTAAATCTTCTTCTCTAAGTCGACTCAATCCAAATCACAATCAAACGAGCTTGACTCTATCTCGAGTACTTGATACGTTCTTTAAATGCGAGCTCTTGAATCAACACGTGATAGCTTCGAATCTTGACTTTGAGTTTTTTTTTGAGGCTAAAACACTAACTAAGCTCTTGATCAATATCTGAAACTTAATAAACACAAGAACATTAGCACATAGCTTCATAAGTTACTCATCATCAAAACTAGGGTTAAAGGCCGGATCAAGAAGTGCTCAATTAATTTCAACTTGACCTACTGTTCAAGAAATGGTAGGGCAACCAGGATCCTTGTACTTGACATGGATCTCATTAGACAATAGCTCGCTAGTATTAGTTGCTAGAAAAATTTTCTTAGGCACATTAGTCTTTCTTTTCTTAGTGCACATGTCCTTAAAAAATTTTACATAGATAGGGACTTGTTGTATTGCATCAAGAAGGGGCAAATTAATCTTTACTTAATTAAACATCTCAAGTATTTTCTCTATGTGTGCATTATTGTTATTCCTAAGCCAATTCAAAAATGGGGCTATAGGCTTCTGCATATGTTCGACTGACTTATCTTTTTGATCAGAGTTAGGTGGAGTGGGACTAGAAGAAGTGGATGCTTGTGCTAGATTCGATGGCGTTGATACTTGGTTATCAACTTATTTTTTGACCTCAATGTATGAACCAAGTTACACTGATTTGGATCTTGAGCAACATTGGGCTGCCTAAAGTTTCTAGGACTTGGCAATGGTTTACTAGTCAGAGTCCCTTTGGGTCATTCACTAATTGGATTAGCTTGCTGACTAAATCATTATCTAACTTAGTCATGACTTGAATGAGTGTTTCTTGGGTCTTATAGAAGGTATCCATCTTTCTTTCCATATTGGAGAATCTTGTATCCATTTGTGGATTTTGAAAAGAAGGTGGTGGAATCTGGTTGGAAAATTTTTGTTGATAATAAGATGGTTGAAAATTGTTGGAGAAGTTAGGCCTAGATTGATCATTGGTGTTTTGGCCCCATGAGAAATTCGGGCGAATATAGATTATTGTTGGGCTTTGCGAAGGCTGCATTCATATGTTCGGGCAATATTTGATGAGAAAAAAATAGGACACTCTTCGAACACATGGTTTATAACTTGACAGTAAGTGCAACCCGCAGATGTGGATTGTGTTGGGTTGACTTGGTTTATCAGGACTGGCTCCTTAATTTCTAGAGCATCTAGTCTTCGCATGATGCTAGAAAATTTAGCCTCCTTCGCTAAGGATGTATCTATGGAATGGAGACCTCCCTTTTGTTGGTCCAAAGGCCTATCACTCTAGTTTTGATGATGATTAACTCATATAGTTATAGTACTAATTATTTTGTGTTTATATAGTTTCAGATTTACTATCAAGATATTAGTAGGTGTCTAGCTTCAACAAAAGAGTTTTGGAGCTAACACATGTAGATTCAAGAGCTCGCACATCAAGATCGCATGTAGCACTCGATTGGAGTCAAGCTCATTAGATCGTGTTTAGATCGAGTTGACTTGGAGAAAGAGTTCTACAAGAAGACTTCAGTTTATGTTTAGATCTTGTGTAAAGATAGATAGTGTTGATATGCTCAAGTTCACACACACACACACAAGTTCAATATGTTTGGTTTTCGGTTTAACCTGTTTTGGATTTCAAGTTCACATATATATGGTTTTCATGATAGATAGAATCAAAAACAAGTTTACATGATTTAATGTATATTACATTTCATCTGTATGCATCTGTGCTTCCCATATTTGGAAAAACTTATTTGATGTTCTATTTCATGTGTTTGGAGTTTTGTATTTAAATAAAACTTAGTTTAGAGTTTATGTGAAAAATAAGATATATCTATTACATGTGTACTGGATTCTATACATACGTAATATGCTTCAAAAGAGTTTAAATATCATGTTTTTGTATTTATACAAGTTTGGGGAAAATCGGATTTCGATTTCAAAATTTGGTTTTTGAAAAATATGATTTTTATTTAAGGTCAAATATTTTATATCACAAAAATAGTTCAAATAGTTTGTAATATGTGTTAATTTTTTATCACACATGTTTGTTATTCAAATATCTTACAAGAACCTATTTTTGTGGAATTTATGAGAATTTATGGGATTTTATTGGAGTGAAAAATGTCTAAGTTTCAAGTTCTGAAATATCTGCCAGAACTGCTGGCAGTCGACCGGACGATCGACCGGACGAGTGGTCGGTTGACCGATGTGCACAAGGACGTGTACATGGCCCACCTATAAGGCTGGTCGACCGGGCGGTCGACCAACTGTAACTACCCATGTCTCGGGTAGTGCCGGTCGACCGGGCGGTCGACCGACAGGCTGTGTGCTTTGTGGAGGGTCCACTCGGCGGTCGACCGGCAGTGCCTAACGGTCAAAAATTCGAACGTTGGCCGATCGACCGGAAGGTCAAAATTGACCTTTTCTTGCTACAACGGCTAGAATTTTTTAGGGCCTATAAATAGGACCCCTCTTGAACAGTTTTGCATAAGATTTTAGAGAGCTATTTTCTCATCTATTCAAGAGTTTTGCAGCAAGTTTTTAGAAGAGTTTTTGAGTCAAAATATTTATTTTTATTTGTTTTCAAGGGTTGAAAAAAATCAAAGAAAAATAGAGTCTTTGGGAAATTGGTTTTTGAATCTTTATTCTTATCTCTATCTAGTATTTTTTTCTAGTATTTTTCTTTGTGATTTGTTTTCCAAACACCTTGTTTTCTCACACTTGAGCTATCATCTCTATCCTATCAATAGGATCTTGTTTTTGTGGGAAATATTATTTGTGGTCTATTGTGATCACCAAGAGTTGTTTGTAATGTATTTGTGATCACCAGGTTGTAATATTTCCTTTACTTTGGCTTTGTGCCTATCCCTCTTGTGTAGAGGTGATTGTACTTAAGTTTTGGTGATTGTAGTTAAGGTTTGGCTTAGTGCCTTATCCCTCTTGTGTAAAGGTGATTAAGTTTTGGCTTTGTGCCTTACCTCTTGTGTAAAGGTGGTTGTGTTGAAGAGAAGAGTTGTGTACTCCTAACTTTATAATTGCAAATTCTTCGATGGAGGTTCTCTTTATGGGAGATCCTGTGTGGACGTAGTGGAAATCATTCTGTGTGAAGGCGGGGACGTAGAGCAGTGGTTCGAACCTCGAAACATATCTTGATGTTTGCGAATGATCCACTATCTCTAAACTCTATCTCTCTTATATCTTGTATTGCTTTATATTATTCATATCACTTACATGCTTGATATGTTTGTGTGCCCATACTTGTATTGAACCAAGAGAACTTCATATAGCACCTCAACTCTTGTTTAGAGAATCAAGAGGAGATAGTCTAGAGCCCTTCTAGGAATTCGGCTACACTCTTTGGTTACACATAGTGTGTTGCAATTAAGTTTTAATTTTGTATCATTTGTCATTAGGTTAGCTACTACACCTGTTCCCCCCTCTAGTGTATTTTCAATTATTATCAGAGCCTACGCTCCTGATATTAGGTTTAACCGCCTAGGAGTGAGATCTTGGATTGCTAATCTAGTATTGCATTTGCACACAAATTATTTATACACTCATGGATTTCATGATCACTCACATGTATGATGTTACCAACATTGATATGTGGAAGTATAAGATGAGTATATACCTTAAAACCCTAGGAATGCATGTTTACCTTGCCACTACCAAGAAATCTTATCTTGTTAATGACAAGTATATAGAGACCAATGCACAAGCCTTAGTGGCACTTAGCACACACTTAGCAAAGATTCTCTATCAATAGTTTCTCATTGTAATTCTGCTTTTGTAATGTGGAATACATTGACCTCTCCCGAGCTACAGACGATAAACTATGTGGAGAAGGAACCCTTGGTGATGAGTCTGATGAAACTTGCTATATGGTTTAAGGGATTGACTCCCTTGAGGTACATTCAGATACTCATCTAGATGATAGTGCTAGTTCTTCTTATGATGATAATATGGATGCAGATACTCTAAATGAAGAACTATCTATATTTTGTTAAAATTTTCTAGAAAAATATGCACTTTTTAAAAAGAAAAGTTTTAAATTAAAAGAAGAAAATGAGAAATTGTATTCAAAACTTAATATGACTTTGCAAGAGAGGGTTGAGATTTCAAATGAAAGGGAGTCATTAAAATCCCAACTTAATCTTGCCTTAAATGAGAATGAATTTTTAAAGAGTAAAATTACTTGTGATGATATTTTGAAGAAAAATGAGGTTTTATCTTCAAAACTTGAAATTGTTTTAAAAAAGAATAATTCTTTGAAAAATAAAATAGTTTTAATTTCAAAAGAATTGGAAGCCATTTCAAAAGAAAATACTTCTCTGAAAATGATTTAGATTCACATGTTTGTCATGCTACTATAACTTCATCATCTAGTGTTTCTATTGCATGCTCCACTTCTTCTTCTAATGTTGAAAATGAAAAGAAGAGTGTAGATTGTTTGGGCTCCACTTTGAGCCAATATGCTATGAATCACAAGAAATTGGAATCCATATTTCGAAAGAAACAAGTTTCACATATTCATGCGCGCCAATCACGACATATATATGCTCATCATGCTCACGCATATGACACCATGTATGCTCATGTGTACACTTGTACACATTATGGACTGATTGCACACATTTATTGCATTATTCTTTATTACATATCCATATTTATCATACGATAAATCTGCTAAATTCTTTATCTTAAATGTTTATTTTGCAGAAGATAATCATTGGGAGAAAGAGAATAAAATTAAATAAATATCAGTTAAATTCATATTTAACTAGATCTATTTGGTTAGAGGAGGATGATCCCAAATCCAGTTGGTTAAATTCAGTATTTGGTGAATCAAGTGGTTAAAGCTATAGATCAACCGAGGATAACGTCAAATACAGAGTCCAAACCCAAAAGGCTAAATGGATAAAGAGAAGATCAACAGATGAGATGAAGCAATTTTAACTCAGATTCTTGCTGGATATATTTCAGTATTTGAATCATAACTTTCACTGCCAGTGCTCAAATCTAATGATTCAAGATGATCCAGAAATAGGACTTAAAGGGCTACAACTCTTAAGTTGATCATTATTCTAATTCTATCATTTGATAAGCTATATTTAGCAAACAATATGCGACTAAGCTGCAGATCAGAACTGAGTATCAACATCAAATCAAGTTTGGAGATAAGAGGAGGATTCAAATTCAGAAATAGCGAGCTTCTCTTATCTTCATACTCCTCTAACCTCTGCATTTCTCCTATAAATACCTGCAATCTCAAAGGCAAAAGGAGGGAGGACCAAGAAGAGAGTAGAACTTAGGCTAATTTGTAGTTTGTAACTTAGGTTTTTTTATTTTCTTTATGTAACTGAGAGGAAAGGATACTTTCATAGAGGAATGAGAGCAAGCTTGTACAGAAGGTGACACCGGTGTAAGTGATCTTTTCTTCCATTGTTAATTGAATCGAATCAAAGTTTTCTTCTCTTTTCTATTCTTGTTTTTTTCACTTCCTTCTTCTGTGTTTGTGGATCCAAATGAAATCGATAGTCTTGATTAGTATCTAATTTTGCATAATTTATACCACATCTTCACATTTATTTAATAATAAATTCTGCTAATAATACCTTACTTGATCCTAGGTCAATGGTGGGCAAATGAAGAAGAAGAGCAAATCACCATTTAATTGGTGATTAAAGGGCTATTAAAATAGCCATTGACCTAAAGAGGAGGTTCTGTACGAATCAGGGGCGAAAAAGATAAAACCGGGTACCAGAGCCGACAGAAGGACAGCAGGGCGACTCGCAGCAGGCGGCGCCACGCGCGCCGCCCTAGTACTGCCGCAAAAACGCGGCTTTTGCCGCGTTTTTGCGGCAATACTGCGGCGCCGCCCGCGCCGCTTCGGGCCAGGGTTTGTCCCCTGGCCCCCCTCTTCCCTGGTGGCTATAAATACCCCCTGGGGTCTTCAGTGCAGGCAGATCTGAGTTTTAGGCAAAAATTTGTAATCTTGTTGTTAGTTTGTTGTAGTTGTTCTTCTTCTTCTAGTTTTAGGTCTTAGCCATTAAAGAGAAAGAGAGAGAGAGTGTAAAGAGTTGTATTTGAAGGGTGACAAGATAATACAAGTACTACTTCTCTTCCTTCTTTCATTTACTTGTCTTGCATTTACTTCTTTATTGTAGTGTAACTTCCTCTCTTTAACTTTTCTTTTCATTTGTTTTCTTGTAGTATAACTCTTTTTATTCTTAACTACTCCTCTTTGTAGTGTAACTCACCTTTTCTCTACTTCTTTTCTTTTTCTTACCATGTCTAACTAACTTTTCCATAGCATGGCTAACTAACTACTAACCCACTAATTTCCAACATTTGTTTGATAACCCGTATGAATCAATAGTGCCAAACAAGCCTTATGCAAATGAGAGCTATGGCATCTTAAGATGAGGGTTCTAACTCTAATTTATATACAAGTATCTACTTTCTTATACTTCATACTTACCGAGTTTTGATGATCTATGAGTTGTGTATTTTACTTGTTAGACTCTTTTCCTTTTACTTTGCCGATACCAATAGTGCACTCGAGTCTTCCCTTATTCTCGCCTTCTATTGGATCTTGATATGGGAATGTCCGAGTTTTTGCCGTGTAAGGCTAAGTTATAGGATGAACTCTCACTCGATTTCCACGTGATTAGTTCCAATGCACAAGTGTCGTGTTTGCCTATGATCCATCGTAAGGCTATCTCCAAAAAGTTAGAAATTAGTGGGAGCACTTAGTAGAAAGTTAGCCATGCATCTTTACAACTAAGAAAAAAATCACTTTTACAATCCACCAAAATATTTTCCAACATTTTCTAAAAATACTTGTTTTCACTTTTCAAATTCTTTATTTGGAAACAAGAACTTTCTTTCTTCTTGAACTTTGAAAGCCGTATCAAGCTTCTATCGCTCTCCCTCCTTGTGGATACGACCCGTACAGCCACTTAGCTACTACGGAAGAATCGCAAAAGCAGTAACATCAACCCACACTTCATTCTCTCATTTAATACTTGCTTTTTACGCGATCAAATTTTGGCGCCGTTGCCGGGGAGGGAACGGCTTTATTGTTCACTACTAAAGGTTGTTCTTTGTTTTCTTTTGTGTGTAGGAGAAGAATCAAGGAGCTTACCATCACGGGAAGCAAAAGAGGTGGCCAAGGACATTGCGCGAGGATTTATTTGCCCTCGAAAAAATTCGTGTAAAAGCGAGTTTTTCTGATTGAAGTACTAACAAACTCGTTTGCAGGGTTGCCGAACGCCGCTAAAAAAAAAAGTGCTTTCGAAATTTTTAGTTTCCTTGGATGCTTCACCATATGCATGTCTAATAAGTTTAACAGAAATTCACTTGCTGCTTAATTAAAAATTGGATTAGACTTTTGCATTTAGGGCACGAGTCTATTTCAATTCATTTCAATTTCTGTTGAAGAGTGCTGGAGACAAGGTACGTGTGCATTCATATAGAATAGGACCAACATTTTGAAGTGATTTACCGCTTTGAGTGTTACCTTGTTGTGAATAAACTGTACATTTGCACAATTGACTTTAAGGGCAAAACCCAAATAAACAAGATAAGGTGGGATTTCATCACCCTTCCTTAGCCCAAAAACCATCTCCAAGTGACTCACATTTTCCCAAGCCTTAATTAAAAATCAATAGACGTTGGCCCTAGGGACATCTCGGACTCACTAAGAGATTAACCGAGGTTGGAAATTGTAAGAACTTTACTCCTGCAAAATCGGTGTCTAAGGAAAGTGGATTTAGAGGTAAAGCCTCGAAAGCTCCGTGGTTTGGCATAATTAGGCCCGTGGCTCCGCCCGGATACCTCCCCCCGAGCTTTGCCCTTTCCTGGCCGATTAGCTTGTAGTCAAGTTCCTGCAACAACCTTCCCCGGAGAATCGACCAGTTAGGAGTCGTCTAGGTCCAGGTACCTTAGACTAAGGCTTGTGGTTGTTTTTAATTTCTTTTGTTTGTTTTTTCATTCTTTTCGATTGTTTGTTGTTTTCACGTTGGTTGTGGTGTGCTGAATGCAAGAGTGGGTGAGAGATCCTTCAACTTCCAGATTGACAAGAAACACTTCTCTACCTTTGTATCCAGAACCAGTGATGGCATCACTTCAGGATAGATTTTACCCGATAAGAACTTCACTTCCATCTTGCATAAAACTTCCTGAAGCAAATGGAAATAATTTTGAGTTAAAGCCCCAATTCATTAACACTCTTCCGAAATTCCATGGTTTAGAATCAGAGGACGCATACTTCTTTGTAAGGGAATTTGAAGAAGTATGCCTCATGATGAAGATACCCCAGCTAGGAGACGATGCCGTTAGGTTACGTTTCATCCCTTTTTCCCTAAAGGATCTAGCTAAGAAATGGTTGTACAGTTTGGCAGCAGATTCAGTCACGACGTGGGATGATTTCGTCAAGGCTTTCTTGAAGAAATTTTACCCAATTCACAAAACTGCCCTCATTAGGAAGAACATCATGCAGTTTAAGCAAGACCCGAGCGAACCCTTTTGGAGATACTTTGAGCGATTCAAAGATCTCCTAGCTCAGTGCCCTCATCACGGCGTGGAGAAATGGCGTCAGTGCCAGATTCTCTACGATGGTCTAGACTATCAGACTAAGAACCTGTTAGAAACGATGTGTCAGGGAGGGTTCTTGCAGAAGGATGAGAATCAGGGTTGGGATTTATTTGAGGACTTAGCTGAGAAAACCCTGCAATGGGAGCCAGCCTCAGAGAAACCTAGGAATTCACAGTCTATAGCTTCAAGAGGAGGGCTCCTATCTCTAGAATCATCCATAGCTGCTGAGGCTAAGATTGCTACCCTGATGAGAAGGATAGAGGCTCTGGAAATAAAAGAGCCTGCCAGTGTCAACCAGATCAACCCACCACCAATTCATAATCCGGGTTGTTCATATTGTCAGGCACCGAACAATGTCTTTGAAGAGTGCCCTGTTTTCCATGCCCAACAAGTGCCACCGGAACACATGAACGCGGCTTACTCACGGCCGCTTCACAACCCCTACTCGCAGACCTACAATCCTGGCTGGAGAAATCACCCAAATTTCTCCTGGGCCCCAAACAATCCTCCCAGGCCTAATTTTTCCAACAACTTTCACCATCCTGCTCCTCCACCACCTTTTCCCAGTCAAGCCCCATCTTCCTCCTCCCAAGGCTCTCCAATGGAAAAGAAGATCAGTAAATTAGAGGAGAGCATTGAGGCTTTCATTAAGTCCCAGTCTGCTTTCATGCAGAACCAGGGACAAACTCTGAACAGTCATTCACAGGCCATCTCAAGGTTGGAATTACAGATGAGCCAGTTAGCTAGCTCCCTAAGTGAGAGACCTAAGGGTACTTTGCCTAGTCAGCCATTAGCTAACCCAAAAACCTCCAACCAAGCATATGAAGTTCAGGACCCATCAATTAACCACTGTAATGCTGTTCACACACTGAGATCTGGAAAGAAGGTAGAAAACCAGGTCTACCAGCAGAAAAGTCCAGTCCATCCTGATCCCACTCAAGCCTCCACCTCTGCTAGTTCCTCCCAGTCCGCTCCACAAACATCTGATGAGGACAAAGCTGCTGAACAAGTTCATAAGCCTGTAGCACCCTTTCCCAATAGGCTTAGGAACAACAATAAAAACATGCACATGGAGAAAATGCTAGAGATGTTCCACCAGGTCAAATTGAATGTGCTACTTCTTGACGCTATCCAACAAGTCCCGGCTTATGCCAAATTCCTGAAGGATATGTGTACTAAGAAGAGAAAGACTAATGTGCCCAAGAAAGTGTTCTTGGCCACTAACATAAGCGAAATTCTGTCTGGTCCCATTCTGGTGAAATACAAGGATCCCGGATGTCCCACCATTTCCTGCACCATAGGACAGACCGAAATAAGTAGAGCGCTTCTTGACCTGGGAGCAAGTATCAACTTGCTACCTCTCTCGGTATACCAGCAACTTGGGTTGGGTGAGCTAAGCCCAACTCGAGTCACCATTCAGCTAGCCGACCGTTCTGTGAAGATCCCGAAAGGGGAAATCACAGACGTCCTCATCCGGGTCGGGGATTTCATTTACCCCGTTGACTTCATTGTGCTCGAGACCCAACCTGTGTCCAATCTTAGGTCTCAGACTCCCGTCATCTTAGGACGCCCATTCCTTGCTACAGCCAATGCCATAATCAACTGTAGGAACGGGTCCATGCGATTAACTTTCGGAGACATGACGAAGGAAGTCAATGTCTTCAATCTTGGAAGACAACCTAGGGATGTGAATGATCAGACGTTTGAGGTCAATTCTATTGAAAACCTGACGAGTGAGCATGAGGAATGCATGGAGATAGAAGCTGAGGCAGAGTTCGATCTGGAGGATGAGGAATTCAATTTAGACCAGATCGTAGATTCAGCAGTGGATTGGGCATCAAGCCCCAGTGTACCCCATCTTAGGATCGAAAGCCCAGAGACTCCCTCCAATGAAGCAACACCTTCCCTAGAGCTGAAAGCCCTGCCTGAACATCTCAAGTACGCCTACCTGGGCGGAAAGGACACCTTGCCAGTCATCATAGCATCCCACCTGACTGAGCAACAAGAGGACCGCTTGATGTCCATTCTGGAGAGACATAGGGAAGCCATTGGATGGACAATGAAGGACATCAAGGGAATAAGTCTAGCCACAGTGCAACACAGGATTCATTTAATCGATGAAGCAATCCCTAGGAGGGACCCACAACGTAGGCTTAACCCTCTCATGCAAGAGGCAGTGAAGGCTGAAATTCTGAAACTATTAGATAATGGGATCATTTATCCCATTTCTGATAGCCAATGGGTTAGTCCTGTTCATGCGGTCCCAAAGAAGGCTGGCTTTACGGTAGTAGAAAATGAGGAAAAAGAGTTGGTACAAACAAGACTGCCTACCAAGGTTCGTATTTGTATCGACTATAGGAAGTTGAATGCTGCTACCCGTAAAGACCACTTCCCGCTACCCTTCATCGACCAAATGCTGGAGCGTTTGGCTGGACATGAGTACTACTGCTTTCTGGATGGGTACTCGGGATACAATCAAATCCCCATTGCTGCAGAAGACTAGGAAAAGACGACGTTCACCTGCCCGTTCGGAACCTTTGCTTATAGGCGCATGCCTTTTGGATTGTGCAATGCTCCTGCAACGTTCCAACGGTGCATGCTTAGTTTGTTCTCTGATATGGTGGAACGTTTTCTTGAGATTTTCATGGATGATTTCTCCATCTATGGAGATTCATTCGATCAATGTCTTCATCACTTAGAGTTAGTGCTACAGAGATGCATTGAGAAAAACCTAACTCTAAACTGGGAAAAATGTCACTTTATGGTGAGACAAGGGATTGTCTTGGGCCATGAGATTTCGAGGAGAGGCATAGAAGTAGATAAGGCTAAGGTTGAAGTAATTGCTAAGCTTCCACCCCCCAAAAGCATCAAGGATATTAGATTCTTTTTAGGGCATGCTGGGTTCTATCGACGGTTCATTAAGGACTTTAGCAAAATTGCTAGGCCCTTAACTAACCTGCTCGCTAAGGACGTGCCCTTTGATTTCAACGAGGAATGTTTCAAGTCATGGGGGAAGCTTAAGCAAGAAAGAACTGATTTCTGCACCTATCATTTCTGCCCCTGATTGGGCCCAGCCATTTGAGATCATGTGTGATGCATCTGACTTCGCTATTGGCGCTGTTCTAGGACAGCGCATCAATAATAGGCAGCACGTGATCTACTATTCGAGTAGGACCTTAAATGATGCTCAACAGAACTATACAACGACAGAGAAGGAATTCTTGGCCGTTGTCTTTGCATTAGAAAAGTTCCGGCCCTACTTGTTAGGCTCAAAAACTGTGATTTTCACAGATCACTCGGCTCTTAGATACCTCATGTCCAAGAAGGAAGCAAAAGCCTGACTGATTCGGTGGATTCTTTTGCTTCAAGAATTTGACTTAGAAATCAGGGATAAAAGAGGTATAGAAAATGTGGTCGCTGATCATCTCTCGAGAATTCCGAATTCACCAACCATCCGAGTTCCGATCAATGAGGATTTCCCTGATGAGCACATCCTAGCCATTCTTAAGGAACCCTGGTATGCTGACATCGTTAATTACCTGGCCACAGGGAAATTACCTGCTGACTGGACAAAGCAAGACCAATACCGCTTCTTTGCCCAAGTACGGTACTTCTTCTTGGAAGAGCCGTATCTCTTTAAGTATTGTCCCGACCAAATAATTAGACGATGTATACCCGAGGAGGAACAGAGGAGCGTGCTTAGTTTTTGCCATGACCTTGCATGCGGAGGACACTTCGGTCCCCGCAAGACTGCAGAGAAGGTTCTACAAAGTGGGTTCTACTGGCCCACTCTGTTCAAGGATTCATATCATTTTTGCAAGTCATGTGCAAACTGTCAGAAGATAGGGAAACTTTCTAGAAGAGACATGATGCCCCTAAACCCAATCCTTGAAGTAGAAATTTTTGATGTTTGGGGCATCGATTTCATGGGACCATTCCCCAACTCCTTCGGCAACCAATTCATTTTGGTTGCTGTCGATTATGTCTCTAAGTGGGTGGAAGCTGTACCAACCAAGACGAATGACAACAAAGTGGTTGTCAAATTCCTCAAAGAGAACATCTTCTCCCGGTTTGGTACCCCGAGAGCGATAATTAGTGATAATGGATCACATTTCTGCAACAGAGTTTTTGAAGCTCTGATGCGAAAATATTCCATCAATCACAAGTTATCAACCCCGTATCATCCCCAGAAAAATGGGCAGGTTGAGGTCACCAACCGACAGATCAAGCTCATTCTGGAAAAGACTGTCAGTCAAAACCGAAAGGATTGGTCGGTTAAGCTCAACGATGCATTATGGGCTTACCGTACCGCATTTAAGACAATTCTGGGGATGTCTCCTTACAGACTCGTGTTTGGAAAAGCCTGTCATCTGCCAGTAGAATTAGAACACGGGCCCTCTGGGCAATTAAGCAACTCAACTTCGACCTGACCAAGGCCGGTGAACTTAGGAAACTGCAGATTTCTGAATTAGAGGAGATACGGAATGAAGCTTATGAAAATGCACGAATCACCAAGAGCAGAACCAAACTTTTTCATGACCAAATCATAACCCGGAAAACCTTTGCACCAGGAGATAGGGTTCTGCTATACAATTCTAGGCTTCATATTTTCGCGGGGAAATTGAAAACTCGTTGGACGGGACCATTCATTGTGCGCACTGTTTTCCCACACGGTGCTGTGCTTATTGCAGACCCTAAAAATAACACGGAGTTCAAAGTGAATGGGCAGAGACTGAAGCCCTTCTTGACCACTGAGCCGATGATTCCGGATGATAGTGTGCTGACTCTTTTTGCCCCATCATACACCTAACCACAACAATAAAAAATAAAATAAAAAAAATTGTTTACTTACCCCATGTACATTCTTTTTGACATTTCTCTCGCCTTTTCATACTTGGCCGGCCCGAGTTCACGGAGACGGTAACATCATTCCTTCCCCTATTTATTGCATTTGCATTTCCATTTGCATTCATTGAGGACAATGCATTAGATAGGTGTGGGGGGGTGCTAACACTTTTTCTTTTTCTTCTTTCTTTCTTACAAAAAAAAAAAAAAGATTGAAAAGAAATTTCAAACTCTTTATAAAAATACCAAAAGACTGTAGGAATTACGAGAACCTTAGTAATAAATCTTTATTTTTGCCTAAGTAAACAAGAAAGAATGGTTTGACTAAAAAGATAGGAGGGATAAGGAAAATAACTCATACCTTTTATTTAGCCTTAGTAGAATATGCATAATTCGCACACACATGCTTGGGATTTAGAGACGCAACTTTTAAAAAAAAAAAAAAAAGCTGGATAATTGTGCCTCAAGAAGCATGATTGTTCACGCCAAAAAAAAAACAAAACAAAACAAAACAAAACAAAAGAAAAGCTGGATAATTGTGCCTCAAGAAGCATAATTACTCACGCCAAAAATTTTATAAATAAATCTTGATTTCGTGGCCTACTCCACTTGCATATTTGACCTGAAGGGTGTTTTTCCACCTGGTGCCCTAAGACCATCTGGTTTGGGAGTCATCGGTTTGATATGTGCTACATAAGTAAAGTAGAAAGCCTAATGGAACCAAGAATAATAAGTAAATATTAATAAAATTAAATAATATTCAAAGTTGAGTTGAAAAATCCCAAGCACTTCACACTTACACATATGCATATCTATCTAAAGCAAAATAAAAGAATAAGTTAGAAGTACAAGATCCTTTCTAAATTTAAAGAAAAACCATAATTTCTTCTTTTATGAAGGCTAAAATATAAGAGGACTTATGAGGGTTAAACCTAATTCTTACATCATTCGGTCATTTTTACTTAGATAATTGAAAGTTCTTTTTCAAATGTAAAAAAAAAAAAAAAAATCTAACAACTAACTTCTTTACTTACTGGATTTTGTGGGTGCAATCCGCTGAAAACCCTCAGGAGACAA
Source organism: Agave tequilana (assembly GCA_038442645.1). Classification (NCBI taxonomy): domain Eukaryota; kingdom Viridiplantae; phylum Streptophyta; class Magnoliopsida; order Asparagales; family Asparagaceae; genus Agave; species Agave tequilana. The sequence goes on along the minus strand of JAVJIF010010134.1, from coordinate 61,892 downwards.
TACTCCTCCTCTAGGGGGGACCTAGAGGTTTAAAGGCTTGTTGCACATGCTCAGTGCAATCGCGTCACCTGCGAAAGTGGTGTAATAATTTTCTTAGGTTTTTGTTTTGCTCGGGACGAGCAAAAAGATAAGTGTGGGGGTGTGGTTAGTATCTAATTTTGCATAATGCATAATTTATACCACATCTTCACATTGATTTAATAATAAATTCTGCTAATAATACCTTACTTACTTGATCCTAGGTATGGTGGGCAAATGAAGAAGAAGAGCAAATCACCATTTAATTGATGATTAAAGGGCTATTAAAATAGCCATTGACCTAAAGAGGAGGTTCTGTACGAATCAGGGGCGAAAAAGACAAAACCGGGTACCAGAGCCGACAGAAGGACAGCAGGGCGACGCGCAGCAGGCGGCGCCGCCCGCGCCGCTTCGGGCCAGGGTTTGTCCCCTGGCCCCCTCTTCCCTGGTGGCTATAAATACCCCCTTGGGGTCTTCAGTGCAGGCAGATCTGAGTTTTAGGCAAAAATTTGTAATCTTGTTGTTAGTTTGTTGTAGTTGTTCTTCTTCTTCTAGTTTTAGGTCTTAGCCATTAAAGAGAAAGAGAGAGAGAGTGTAAAGAGTTGTATTTGAAGGGTGACAAGATAATACAAGTACTACTTCTCTTCCTTCTTTCATTTACTTGTCTTGCATTTACTTCTTTATTGTAGTGTAACTTCCTCTCTTTAACTTTTCTTTTCATTTGTTTTCTTGTAGTATAACTCTTTTTATTCTTAACTTCTCCTCTTTGTAGTGTAACTCACCTTTTCTCTACTTCTTTTCTTTTTCTTACCATGTCTAACTAACTTTTCCATAGCATGGCTAACTAACTACTAACCCACTAATTTCCAACATTTGTTTGATAACCCGTATGAATCAATAGTGCCAAACAAGCCTTATGCAAATGAGAGCTATGGCATCTTAAGATGAGGGTTCTAACTCTAATTTATCTACAAGTATCTACTTTCTTATACTTCATACTTACCGAGTTTTGATGATCTATGAGTTGTGTATTTTACTTGTTAGACTCTTTTCCTTTTTACTTTGCCGATACCAATAGTGCACTCGAGTCTTCCCTTATTCTCGCCTTCTATCGGATCTTGATATGGGAATGTCCGAGTTTTTGCCGTGTAAGGCTAAGTTATAGGATGAACTCTCACTCGATTTCCACGTGATTAGTTCCAATGCACAAGTGTCGTGTTTGCCTATGATCCATCGTAAGGCTATCTCCAAAAAGTTAGAAATTAGTGGGAGCACTTAGTAGAAAGTTAGCCATGCATCTTTACAACTAAGAAAAAAAATCACTTTTACAATTCACCAAAATATTTTCCAACATTTTCTAAAAATACTTGTTTTCACTTTTCAAATTCTTTATTTGGAAACAAGAACTTTCTTTCTTCTTGAACTTTGAAAGCCGTATCAAGCTTCTATCGCTCTCCCTCCTTGTGGATACGACCCGTACAGCCACTTAGCTACTACGGAAGAATCGCAAAAGCAGTAACATCAACCCACACTTCATTCTCTCATTTAATACTTGCTTTTTACGCGATCAAGTCTCGAAGTTGTCTTATCTTTGCAAGTGCCGTTAATGGCTTATGGTGATGGATATCCATTTCTATGATAGTGTAGCTCGCCCCTTCATTTCATAGTGTAAATCGGGAATGGGGAAGATCTCATCTGCCATGCTTCGCTCGCCTTCAAGTAAAGGTACATCGTCGATACGGGTCAATGGTAAGCAGGCATCGAAGAGGTAAGTATGTTTTTAGTTTTTAATTTTTTTTCTTTTAATTTTAGTGTAAATTGTTGGCCCAAAGGCCATTAGCCCTATATCTTGATGGATATTTTGATGATAACAAACCATATCTAGTTATATATTTAACAAGTTTTGTTTAAAAGAATTTCAGATTAAACAGGTTGATTTGACGGCTCCACAATCAAGACTCACAAGTTTGGATGCCGCTAAAGATTTGCATTCCCAAGCCAAGCACAATAGAAAGCTTCGGGAACAAGACGTTGAAGAGAAGACCAAATCAAAGATCAAGACTATGTAAAACTCCAAGATTTGTATTTGTATTTCTTATTTTAGATATTTTGTCAAAACCTAGATGTTAGAAGTAGAGTTATGGGATTATCACCTACACACACTTTTAGTTTGGTTCATAACTTCAAAAAGATTTTCAATTTGTATTTTTAACTTTGATTTAGAGTTAACATGTTTTGGAAATAGTTTTGAGTTTTTGGAAAAACATTTTTTGGATAAACAAGTATTTATCAAAAGGAATTTTATCAAAATGTTTTAAACTTGTTAGAGTAGTGACATATGCTCATACTCTATGTTTTTTACAAGATCCTACTTTAAAACTTAGACCTAAATCCAAAAACCCAATTTCTGGTTTCTGCAAGTTCTGACATTTCAGAACTGACAGAAGCCGGTCAACCGTACGGGTCGACCGACGTGCACAAACTGTGCATGTGCACGTCGGCCGACCGTCCCGGTCGACCGAACACTCTGCAGTGCTCTCGGTTAAGTTGGGTCGACCGGGCGGTCGACCCGAGTCCCCCAACGATCATATTTCTGACCGTTGGCGGTCGACCGACCCGGTCGACCGGCTGTTGTCAGAACTTCTGACAGACTCCAACAGCTCTATTTTCTGACAGATTTTCTTTTGGGATTTGATCCCAACGGATTTCTGAAGCTGTTTTTTGATCCCTATAAATAGGAGGTCACTTCAATATGATAAGACAACAATTTACAACTATTAGAACATTTTATACATCATTTTTCAAAAGATTTTCAAGTGCTTTATTTTTGAGAAAAAGATTTCCAAAGCCAATATTTCCAACACCTATTTGAAGTCTTTACCTCTACTTCTCTCTAGCTTTTGCACTACACAATCCCATAAGTCTTCATCTACATATTGGTTCTAGGATTGTGCAAGTGAGCGAATTTTTAATCAAGTGTGATCAATTTCTTCTTGAGTGAAGTTGTAGAGGCATCGGCCTCAAGCGAGCTAGTGTGCTCCGGGTGGTGTTGCGACATCACGAGAGATAGGACAAGTGTGTCCTTGTATTGATGATCCAGTGGGATCTTCAATAGTGGAAATCCTTCAAGTGTGAAGGCGGGGACGTAGAGCGTGGCTCGAACCTCGGAAATATATCTGCGTGTTTGCGTTTGCTCAAATCTCTCTAAACTCTAAACTCTTTAATTCTTGCACTATTAATTGCTTCCTTTATTGCAAGTCTTTTATTTGAGAAATTTGTTTAGTTGTAATTTTTAAATTCCGCATTTGTGCCATAATCTTATAGCCATCACCTATTCACCCCCCTCTAGGTGATTTCAATTGGTATCAGAGCCTAACCCTAGTATTTGGTCTAACCACCTTAGGGAGATCCTTACATTTGGCTATATTCATTTGTTGCATTCATTTGTTACATTTATACTTGTTGTGCATTCATGACTTCACTTGACTTTTCTAGCATCAAGTCTCCACCCAAGTTTGATGGTTTGAACTTCCCCATTTGGAAGGTCAAAATGAATCTCTTCCTTAAGTCCCTAGGAGTTAGGGTAGCTAGGGCCATTACTAAAGATTTTGTTGAACCTACCACTGATGAGAGCTCATGGTCCGAGGATACCTCCAAGGATTATGAAGCTAATGCTAGAGCCCAATATGCATTGACCCAAGCATTAAATGAGGATGACTTATCCCGCATCATTAATTGCAAATCCGCATTTGAGATTTGGAATATTCTTATTGTGACTCATGAGGGAACGTCACAAGTCAAAAGAGCTAAGATTGACTTGCTACGTTCTCAATATGAGAACTTTTATATGTTTGATAATGAGAGCATTGATGACATGCTCACTCGTTTTACTAAAATAACTAACACTTTATCTTCTCTAGATGACGAGATTGACAATGACCAAAAGATTCGCAAGGTCATTAGAGCTCTTCCCAAAGCTTGGGAAGTGAAGGCAACCACCCTCAAGGAACTTAACGATCGGGAGGAGATGGACTTCTCCGGCTTCATCGGTAATCTCAAAACCCATGAGATGGAGATGAAGGTAAGAGAAGAAAGGGAGGCACCCAAGAAGAAAACAATCGCCTTCAAAGCCACTCCAACCACTCTTGAAGAGGAGACTCATCGGAGAATTGCGATGAGGACTTCGCCATGCTTATCCGGAAGGTAGGCAAAATGTTTTACAGGAAAGGGAGGCAAAGCAACTTCCGAAGAGGGAAACCTCAAGGAAGATTTGAAAAGAAGAGAGAAGAACCCGGTCCTTGCTTCCATTGCAAGAAGATCGGACAACTCATAGCGGATTGCCCCGCTCTCCAAGCAACCACTTCCAAGCATGTACCAAGGAAGAAGAAGGCTATGGTAGCAACATGGGATGACACGGAGTCGGAATCCGAAGAGGAGAACGACGCCGCTCACATGTGCTTCATGGCACAAGGAGACAATGCTTCTAAGGTAACCCTTGATAACACTTTAGAAGATGATGATCTTACCATGGATGAACTTGCACATTTTTTCGAAGAGTTACAACATAGATATGAGATTTCACAATCTCATAATAAAAAATTGAAAAAGGAAAATGAAGTTTTGAAGAACAAATTTGAAATAGTAGTTAATGAGAAGAATGTTTTATCTAATGCTTTTGAAAATTTGAAAAGTGATTTTGATAAATATAAATTGGCTAATAAAGGAAAAACCCCCACGGTTTCTTGTAATAAAAATGAATTTGTAGAGATTCAAAAACGAGTTGAAGTTTTAGACTCTACTCTTAAAAGTTATGCTTTTGATTTAAAGAAAATTGCATCTAGATTTCCTAAGGGAGTAACCCAAGGGAAACACACTATTCATACACATGCACGAAAACATGCACACACGCACAAGCATGCTCATATGTATGGTAGTGGTAAAATTTATGTATGCACGCATTGTGGCCGCAAAGGCCATTTAGAAAAGTTTTCTTTTGTTAAAAATAATATGCATAATAAACATGTTTGGGTTCGCCCCGATACTAACCCGATAGGACCCAAGAAAATTTGGGTACCAAAAGACCCACCAAATTTAAGTGATACAGGTGGATCTTCTTCCTCCAAGACATAGGGGGAAATGATGCCCGGGTGGTGGATGCAACAAAGCTCAAAGATCACATCAAGCTTGCATCGCTATCGTGGAGGCACCTAATTTTGGAGATTGCCCATGTTTGGTAACTTCTCCATTTAAAAGTTTTTTTTTGTATATATACAATTGCATAGAATTGTTAGTTTACTTTTATGCTACATTGATATATGTTAGTGTAAACCTACATCTCTATCATGATTGTGTATATGCCATGTTTTATGTTTGTTTTTTTTATATGCCATATTTATTGTATGTCCACATGTTCAATTTTAATCATATACCTATATACATTTTATTTCAAAACTAAAAATAAAATTCGTAAGATTTCATATTTAAAGCAAATACCTTAGAGATGGCAATTGCGCACCTCAACTCATATTCAGAGGAATCAAGAGGATGAAGTTCAGAACCCGTCACTGGGTATTCGGCTTCAACATCTCTAAAACTTTGCCTTTTGTATGAAAAATACAATAAAATGTCTTGTATGAATTCTTGGTTGATATGATAACTTTTATCAAGATTAAAACATGTTGTTTGTAATCCTGTATGTACAATATTTCACACTTACATTTAATTAAATTTATCATTTTAAAATTTTCTTTTAGGCTGTGGCTGCAGACTGTTTTTCAGGCAAAAACGGTCGACCGACGATAGGTTGCGGTCGACCGACTTTGCTTGAAATAAGTTGCTTTTATTTCTTTTCTATTAACGGCCGACCGACATTAGGTCCCGGTCGACCCCTCCAAGTCTGCAGAGCTCTCGGGATTATTGGGTCGACCGACCCGATCGACCGCTCTGTGTTACAGAGCTCTCGGGTTTTCTGGGTCGACCGACCGGTCGACCGAGCCTCGTATTCAGCCCTAAAACTGCTATTTATTTCACTTTTTCTCTCTCTCTCTCTCTCTCTCACACTCGCAGCCGACGAACCCAACTTCCCCTCTTCTCAAAATTTTCTCTAACTCTCTAATCTCTCAATCTTTCCCAAATCCTTTCAAAACCCACTTCAGATTCCATCTTAGAGTGCTGGATCTTCATTTTCAGGACTTCCTCTCCGCTGGATTCGAAGAATTTCAGGATCTTCTGTTCTAGGGTTTTGTTCTTCTGTGATCAGGTAAAAATTTGATTTTTCCTACTGTTCTTAGTTTCTAGCTTTAAGTTCTTCCTCTATTTGTCAAGATTTTAGGTTTCTAAGTTCTTTAGATCAAGCCCTAAACTTTCTTTGACCTAAAAATCATCTTTTTATTCAAAATGTCAAAAAGGACCAGGACTGAAAAGGGGAAAGCTGTAGCTCAACCCTCATCATTTGTTCCCAAACCCAAAAGACCCTTTGTTAATGAGCTTGCTGAAAACCGTTTTATCAATCTTTCCAAGAGAAACATCAATTCGGGGAGATGTGTCGTAATACAGGACTTTGAACATTTGGACATCCCCCACATCTTGAGGAACAACTCTTTAGACGAGTTCTTAACCATTAAAGAACAAGTCTATACTTCTCTCATGCCTTATTTCTATGCTAATTTCTCTTTTGATGGAAACCGTATTTTTTCTAGAGTCCTAGGCAGGGACATTGACCTTTCCATTGGTCGATTCGCTGACATTCTGCATCTCTCCCATGGTGGAGCTGATGTCTATACATATGACCTTCATGATTTTGAGTTTCCGGAGGGTGAGTCTGCGCTCACCGCATCCACTTTGATTCACGGGGATAATAACCCCGGTTTGGTGAGGAATGAAGTTGTGAATAAATTCACCCTCACATCTCAAATCCTAGCCAAATTCATCTTCTATAACATAGTCCCTAAATCTGGTGAGTATAGCCATGCTCGGGGTCCAGTTCCCTTGATCATCTATTGCCTTCTGCGAGGCATTAGGATAAATTTTCCCCGTCTTATTGCTTCCCACATGGCATCTGACCAGATTCGCATGTCCGGTAGGAGCTTGCCCTATGGCATGTTGATCACCCATCTTCTTAAAGCTCTAAATTTTGATCTTTCTTCTGAGACTCCTGATGATCCTCAAATAAACCTTGACGGAGTTCTCATTAAGAGGATGGAAGCCCAGTTGCGTCGACACGCTCCTGAGCAACCTCCTATTCCTCCTATTGTTCCAGGATCATCATCTGCCCCAGGGTCTTCTTCGGCCCCAGGGACATCTGCTGCTTCAGCCCCCATTTTACCTCCAGACCTTCAGGCTCTTATCTCCTCAGAGGTCCGCTCTCAGTTCGAGGCACACCAGGCCTGGATTGAGCAGCGTGATGCAGCGCTTCGGGCAGAGATGGACTCGCAATTCCAAGGAATTCGTAACGACATGTCTTATTTTGCTGATTCCATGAGATACGTGGACTCACAATTTGAGACACTATTTACGAAGTTCAATATGCTTGGTCCTGATCCCACTTCCATTGCTCGTCCTCTTCCATCCAGAGGCCCTCCATTTCCAGCCAGAGATCCTTCCACTATTCCTCCACCTCGGCCAAAGGTTGATGACGTTGATCCAGAGGAGGCAGGTTCTTCTTCTTCTTCATCTGACTCTGATACTGATGACGATGGTGACAAGAAGATGGCTACTGCGGAGTCTTCATCTGAGGACGATGACGATGAGGAGGATGACGGCGATGACGGCAATGCTAGCGATGCTGGCGATGCAGAGTGACCTCCCCTTTCTTGATGATGTCAAAAAGGGAGAGAGATATTGAGGAGAGATATTTTGGTGTACTCATATTTTGATGAACTTGACTTTTTTGTGTGTTTAGGACATGTATTCCTACATGTATTTTTCTTTGTGGTTTTCTTTGTGGACATGTATCTTTATTTTATATGTATCTTTTCAATATGTCATGTATGCACACATGTTTTTCATCCTTATCTATGACATGAGTATTTGTTGACATGGACATGTGTATTATCATTGGATGATTATCATTTATCATTTGCTACATTTATCTATGTCTGAGTATGATATGCATGTGTTGAAGGGGGGCTTCATTTGAAGTCTCTACCCAAAATATTCGTGATAACTATATATGTTTTGTCATCATCAAAAAGGGGGAGATTGTTGGCCCAAAGGCCATTAGCCCTATATCTTGATGGATATTTTGATGATAACAAACCATATCTAGTTATATATTTAACAAGTTTTGTTTAAAAGAATTTCAGGTTAAACAGGTTGATTTGACGGCTCCACAATCAAGACTCATAAGTTTGGATGCCGCTAAAGATTTGCATTCCCAAGCCAAGCACAATAGAAAGCTTCAGGAACAAGACGTTGAAGAGAAGACCAAATCAAAGATCAAGACTATGTAAAACTCCAAGATTTGTATTTGTATTTGTATTTCTTATTTTAGATATTTTGTCAAAACCTAGATGTTAGAAGTAGAGTTATGGGATTATCACCTACACACACTTTTAGTTTGGTTCATGACTTCAAAAAGATTTTCAATTTCTATTTTTAACTTTGATTTAGAGTTAACATGTTTTGGAAAATAGTTTGAGTTTTTGGAAAAACATTTTTTGGATAAACAAGTATTTATCAAAAGAAATTTTATCAAAATGTTTTAAACTTGTTAGAGTAGTGACATATGCTCATACTCTATGTTTTTTACAAGATCCTACTTTAAACTTAGACCTAAATCCAAAAACCCAATTTCTGGTTTCTGCAAGTTCTGACATTTCAGAACTGACAGAAGCCGGTCGACCGTACGGGTCGACCGACGTGCACAAACTGTGCATGTGCACGTCGGCCGACCGTCCCGGTCGACCGAGCACTCTGCAGTGCTCTCGGTTAAGTTGGGTCGACCGGGCCGTCGACCCGAGTCCCCCAACGGTCATATTTCTGACCGTTGGCGGTCGACCGACCCGGTCGACCGGCTGTTGTCAGAACTTCTGACAGACTCCAACAGCTCTATTTTCTGACAGATTTTCTTTTGAGATTTGATCCCAACGGATTTCTGAAGCTGTTTTTTGACCCCTATAAATAGGAGGTCACTTCAATATGATAAGACAATAATTTACAACTATTAGAACATTTTATACATCATTTTTCAAATGATTTTCAAGTGCATTATTTTTGAGAAAAAGATTTCCAAAGCCAATATTTCCATACACCTATTTGAAGTCTTTACCTCTACTTCTCTCTAGCTTTTGCACTACACAATCCCATAAGTCTTCATCTACATATTGGTTCTAGGATTGTGCAAGTGAGCTAATTTTTGATCAAGTGTGATCAATTTCTTCTTGAGTGAAGTTGTAGAGGCATCGGCCTCAAGCGAGCTAGTGTGCTCCGGGTGGTGTTGCGGCATCACGAGAGATAGGACAAGTGTGTCCTTGTATTGGTGATCCAGTGGGATCTTCAATAGTGGAAATCCTTCAAGTGTGAAGGCGGGGACGTAGAGCGTGGCTCGAACCTCGGAAACATATCTGCGTGTTTGCGTTTGCTCAAATCTCTCTAAACTCTAAACTCTTTAATTCTTGCACTATTAATTGCTTCCTTTATTGCAAGTCTTTTATTTGAGCTAATTGTGTTAGTTGAATTTTTAAATTCCGCATTTGTGCCATAATCTTATAGCCATCACCTATTCACCCCCCTCTAGGTGATTTCATAAATTACCAACACCACAATTTTTCAAATTTCTTTCATTCTTTTTCATTTTTTTGTACATATCCACGTTCATTTTCTCCTCCTTCCCTATCTATCACTTTCTTCCTAACTTAACTATAACTCTTTTTTCATTTTCCTTTTAAGAACTAATAGAAGATCTTTAACCATTCTTTGTAACCTAGAAGAGAGCTTACTAAAAAAGCTTCCATCGCTAGTCCCACCTTGTGGATCACGACTCGCATAGCCACTTGCTATTACGGTAGTATTGAGTAATTGCACTCTTTATTCTAAGTTTTAAAATTTTGTATTTTTGTGCAGGTAAAAACTTAATCAAATTTTTGCGCCGCTGCCGGGGAGGGACGGTAAGTTGTTCTCTTTTTAAATTTACATTTTTGGTTAATTTTCTTCTTTGTTCTTGGTGTACAGGTTTGACAACAAGAAATTTTTGCTGCAGTGGACATATAAGTGGCCCTGGACTCTGCTCAAGAAAGCAGAGCCCAGAAGCCCTCAGATTTGCTATATTTATGTGGCAATCTGAGTGAACTACTAACCTGTATTTTCTGCAGGTTGGCTGTATTGCAAAGTTTAATATTTGTAGCTATCTATTCCCTTATTTGTCTCACTGTACTTACTTTCTAACCTCAATAGTAAAATGATGTTCGTTAAATGTTAAAAATGGTTTAGACTTTACATTTAGGCACGTGTCTAATTAGCTTACATTTTACATTACTATTGAAAAGTGCTGGAGCAAAAGGTTTGTATGCATGGCATATAGTTTAGGAAACATTCTTGAGTGATTATTTGCTTGTTACTTTTCTTTATCTTACACACTTTGCAAAATTAATTTTAAGGGCTTGTCCTATAAACAAGATAAGGTAGGGAGGTCATTACTCTCCCTTATCCCACAAATAATCTCCTCACTCACTAATCTAAGCCTAACTAAAACTGAGTAGACGTTGGCCCTAGGGACATCTCAGACTCAATTAGGAGATTACCCTAGGGGGAAGGTGTTAGAATTTGACTCCTGCCAAATCAGTGTCTAAGGAAAGGGATTAAGGGGCGAAACCCCAAAGACTGGTGGTTTGGCTTAATTAGGGCCGTCGCTTTTGCGCGGATACCTCCCACCAATCTTATCCTGACTTGGCTGATTAGCTTGTGGTCAAATTCTGCATTATACCTCCTGTGGATAGTCTAACCAGTTAGGAGTCGTCTAGATCAAAGGTCTACGCTAACTTAGTTTAGAATTTTTTTTCTTTTTATTTGTTTGCTTATTTGTTTGTTTTTCTTTGTTTGTGTTTGGCATTTCCTGTGTGATATGGCTTATAACAATAATTTTTTCAATTTTAATGGTAATCTATATTACATCCCGACCTCTTTTTCAGATATTACCAACCCAACATATCTAACTTTAACCAACCAAGTGTGCCAGATTAGTCTTGTTCGAATCATTACATGCCGCAGTCTCAATACTATGAACAAGACTGGAATAATCATCACTACTCTTCACAGAGTCAATGGGGATATAACTCCCCCGAGTCATATTATCAACTACCCTACCAACATCCAGCTTCATATACTCCTTCTCCCGAACAACCATTAGAAGATTCAATTGACTGGGAAAAGAAGATGGAAGCCTTAGATGAGCTTGAGCGACGAATTCAAATTTTAAAAGACTCAAAATCCCGTCAAAATTTTCAAGTCACAGATCCTTACTCTATTTTTCAAGGAGAGCATGCCAACTTAGAAAAGAATATGAAAAATCATGTTTCAATGCCAAAATAATCCACTCAATATGATAGAAGCAAGAATTAGTAGATTGGAGAACATGCATAGGAATAAGGAAACTCTCCATATTCAATCTTTGACTATTCCCAACACTTCTAAGCATATTGATGAAAATCAAGAATCATGGTATCTTGAAGACTTTGACCAAGATTCAGTGTCACCACAAAACCTTGAACTTGACCAATATCAACCCATTGACGAATTGGCAAGTTTTTAGTTTTAATAAGATTGAACTTGATCATGAATGTGAAGCCGATCCCCAACTTTGTGATTCAGTTTTCATCTTCGAATCTATGTTGACTCCGGTATTCTTACCCAATTTGGACTAATTTTCTGAGCCAACATTTATTCCCGTACTCATAGATTAGAAATTGAATCACCAATTTTGGATAGATACATTCCATTGATGGGAAAAGAATGTGAATATCAATTATTGGACTTGGTCTCAACACTTGAACCAAAACTAACTCTCGAACCCAAAGTTGATTTTTCCGTGTTAGAATTGGTTCCTGAACATATCATTTTTGAGTCCAAGTCAACCATTCCTCCAAATCACATTCTTTTGTTGGATATAGGTATAGACCATGATGACTCCGTGATGATTTTTCAGGACTGGTCATGTAAAGGGACTAAGTTTCACTATAGGATCTTTCATGATTCTATTCTTATTGTGGACTGTAAATATGTAAATAGAAAAGAGGTCAATAAAGGTGGATTCTGTGAACTACCATATTATCTTGATTGGGTAGTAATGCTTGACCCTATCAGACCACCATTGGAACCACCACTTTAAGGTAATATTTTCCTTCCCTTTCTTCTTTTTCATGCATCTATGCATAAATTCATACATACATTGAGGACAATGCATGAGATAGGTGTGAAAAACACTTAGAGGGGGGTGAATAGGTGTTAATGCTAATCTAATGCTCTTTTTAAACAAGTAAGTATGAATGATGCAAGAGGTCACTCAAAACAAGAAATTGAAGCCGAATTCCTCGTGAAGGGCTCTAGAACTTTTCCTCTTTGATTTCTCTAGATTATGAGTTGAGGTGCGTAATTGCTTTCTTGTTGAAATGAGTAAAGTCTGAAAATATAAGTAAATGAAATGAGTGCAATAATAAAGTACAAGCAAGTGGTATCACAAGTTAGGAATGTAAAGCAATGAAGTGCAAAAAGGAAACTAATCGCAAACACAAGTAATTTGTTTTGAGGTTCGAGCCACTGCTCTATGTCCCCGCCTTCACCACTATGAAGGATTTTCACTAAATTCACAAAGAAAATTTTCACACAGGAACCTTTACACCCAAGGGGATTACAAATGGTCTACACAAGACCGGAGTACCCAACTCCTACAAATCCAACCTCTAAACAAGAGGGATCTCAACACAATGGAATACAAGTCACTTGGTGATCAAAAGACCACAAACTCTATCTTACAACTTCTTATAGAGTGGAGTATGATTTTTAGCTCAAGAAGTAAAGTGAGAGAAAAATTTCAGTTGAAAAGGAGTAAAAGACTCGGAAACTAACTGAAAACTTTTGCAATTGAAAGAATTTTGAAAATGAAAGCAAGTAAACTTTTCTTCTCTTTTGAAAAACTTGAAACTTGGATATATTTTTGTGAAAAACTAAAGACCAATGACCTCTATTTATAGGGAATGGATAAATACCATTCATAATTGATATTTGGTCATTAGGGGTGAGTTTAGCCACTAGGAAACAAGAAATAGCCGTTGGAATCATTAAAAAATGAAATAGATCTAAAATATAGCCGTTGGGGTTTTCTGGACAGCTGTCGGTCGACCGGCAAGCCACATGGCAAAAGAGCCGTTGGCTCTGATCGACTGCCCGGTCGACTGCCGGCTATATTAAAAAATGAAATATTGAACTGTCAGTCGACCGGCCCGATTGACCGGCAAAACTCGAGAGTTAGGATCATGCAGTAGGGCGACTGGTCGGTCGACCGCAGGGTCTGTCGGTCAACTGCCCGGTCGACCAGCAGACGTGCACATATGTGCACGCCAAAGGCCATATGGCCCGGTCGACCGATATGGCCTGAAATAGTGCCGGTCGACCAGTCCGGTTGACCGTAAAGGCCTGAAATAGTTTTTTAAGAGGTTTTTGTACTTTGAATAATTTTTGAAATATTTTAAATGGTTTGAGGTTTAAGTAGCATGCTATAGGAGATGAAATACATGTTTTAAACTAAATATAAAAATTTGAAATATTTTGAAACATGTATATTAATCAAACATGCACCAAAACCAACATAACTAAAAACTTGTATTTTGAAAAGTGTATTTGTGTGTGTGTGTTTTCTTAAGCACAACTATCATATCCTTACTCTTTAACATACTAATTCTTACAATGGTTCTAGATGACTACATGATCTTCAATTTGGGCTTTTCCATATGCATTGTTGAATAACTTGAATTCCTGATCCCGTATTGAGTCAACTAGAGTCAATCACCACCTTCCTTTAGGGAAGAAAACATCTTAAATCCTTAGAACCCTGAAACAATCTTAAACACTTAAACATGATTAGTACAAATAACTATATATGTTTTGTAATCATTAATTTTAAAACCGGGTGATTGTAACCTTATGCCAACAATCTCCCCCTTTTTGATGATGACAAAACATGTGAGTTATTTAAAAAAATGGAAAATGAGCTTGAGAGCTCCCCCTCAAAACATGCTATATATCAAGAATATGAACTTTACAAAAAGAACTAAAAAAAATGGCATGAGAAAGAAATAATAACTCAAAGTAAACAAACAATAACTCAAAACTCAAAAGTAATTCTCCCCTCTTTGTCATGCATCAAAAAGGGTCAAATGCAATAAACATTTTTGAAGAGTTTGTGTGAAAATTTTATGAGTCCATAACACAAACATTTAATTCACCCCAAATAAAAGAAAATCGATTATAATCTAGTGGTTTTATAAAAATATCGGCAAGTTGAAAATTGGTAGAAACATAATCAATTTTAATATCACCTTTCTCATAATAATCTCTAAGAAAGTGATATCGAATGTCAATGTGCTTTGTTTTACTATGTTGATTTGTATTTTAGTCATATGAATAGTATTAGTATTATCATAAAATATTTTAATATAGTCATAATGTAAATCATAGTCAAGGAGAGTATGTTTCATCTAAAAGACTTGTGCACAATAAGCTCCGGCCGCAACATACTCTGCCTCAGCGATTGAGAGGGCTACAGAATTTTACTTCTTGGAAGACCATGAAATAAGACAATTTCCTAGAAACTGACATGTTCCACTAGTACTCTTCCTATCCACTCTACAACTCGCATAGTCGGCATCTAAAAAACTCGTCATGGAGAATTGTCCGGTCTTCGGATACGACAAACCCATTTCAATGGTGCCCTTAAGGTATCTAATAATGCGTTTTACCACAATCAAATGGAACTCTTTAGGACACGATTGAAATCGAGCACAAAGACACACACTAAACATAATGTCCGGCCTACTAGCCATTAAATATAACAAACTACCAATCATGCTACGATAGAGTTTAATGTCTACATTTATACCTTATTCATCCTTGTCAAGCTTTGTTGTGGTAGCCATGGGAGTTTTGCTTGTCTTAGTCCCTTCAAGCCCAAATTTCTTGATAAGTTCCTTCGTGTACTTGGCTTGATTGATAAAAATCCCATCCTTCGTTTGCTTGATTTGGAGACCAAGGAAGTAGTTAAGCTCGCCCATCATAGACATCTTAAATTCCTCCTTCATGCTGATTCAAAATCCTTGCAAAGTTTTTCATTAGTGGAACCAAATATAATATCAACATATATTTGAACAATAAGAATATCATTTTCAACATATTTGGTAAACAAAGTAATACCTATTGTTCCTTTAGCAAAACCATTTGAAATAAGCAATGAAGAAAGTCTTTCATACCAAGCCCTAGGGGCTTGTTTTAAACCATAAAGAGTTTTGTCTAGTTTGAAAACAAAATCCGAATGTGTAGGATTAAACAAACCCGGAGGGTTGTTCAGCATACACTTCCTCTTCAATAAATCCATTTAAGAAGGCACTTTTTACATTCATTTGAAAATGTTTAAAATCTTTATATGAAGCAAATGCAAGTGTTTTCCACATGGCTTCAAGCTGTGCTACGGGTGCAAAAGTTTCCTCAAAATCGATACCTTCGACTTGAGTGTAACCTTGGGCCACTAACCTAGATTTATTCCTAACAATATTGCCTGACTCATCCAACTTGTTCCTAAAAATCAATTTAGTACTAATTGTTGGTCTATCGTGGGGTCTAGAAACAAGATGCCAAACTTGGTTGCGCCTTGAATTGATTGAGCTCCTCTTGCATGGCAAGCACCAATATGAGTCGCCCTCAGCTTCGAAGATATTCTTTGGTTTAAATGGAGAAATAAATGCATAGTGTCCACAAAGATCATGAAGTTTAGAACGAGTAGTTATCCCTTTTGATACTTCACCTATAATAAGATCCTTTGGATGATGTGGAGTGAATCTTCAATCCTTTGGAAGTGGCTGTCTTGGCTCCACTTTAACTTCTTGAACTTCACTTACCCCATCAACCTTTGGCTTGTCCTCTTGAGTAGGTGAGTCTTTCACGATTATTCTCTTCATGTCTTCACCTAAAGAATCTATTTCTACAACATTCTCAACAAACACATTAGATTCCTCAAACTTTACAGGTATAGATTCTTCAATAGTCAATGTAGATTTATTGAAAACTCTATAAGCTTTACTAGTGTTAGAATAACCAACAAAAATTTCTTCATAAGATTTTGCATCAAATTTACCTAAATTATCTTTAGTATTTAAAACAAAGCATTTACAACCAAAAACTTTAAAATATGAAACATTTGATTTTCTTGAATAGTAAATCTCAAAAGATGTTTTAGAAGTGTTTTAGCATAAGAAAACCCTATTGATATGTAACAAGATGTGTTTACAGCCTCGGCCCATAGGTATTAAGGGAGACCGTACTCATTTATCATTGTCCTAGCCATTTCTTGTAATGTTCGATTTTTCCTCTCAACAACTCCATTTTGTTATGGAGTTCTAGGACAAGATAGTTCATGCTTAATTCCATGTTCTTCACAAAAAGTGATAAAGGGTTAGTTATTGAATTCACCACCTCTATTACTTCTTATTCTTAAAATAGAAGAATCTTTTTCCTTTTCAACTCTTTTCCTAAAAGTTTAAAATGTGAAAAGGCTTAATTTTTATGTTCTAAAAAGAAAACCCAAGTAAAACGAGAAATATCATCAACTAAAACAAAAGCAAAACGATTCCCACTTAGACTTTTGGTTTTAGTAGGACCAAACAAATCCATATGAATCAACTCCAAGGGTCATGATGTCATGATATCCTTGATGAATTTGAAACAGGACTTGGTTTGTTTCCCAAGTTGGCACGCATCGCAAATACGGTCCTTTTCAAATTTCAAACAAGGAATACCTTTTACCATTTTCTTGTTGTTTAATGTAGATAGATGGTCAAAAGAAATATGGCCTAATCTCCTATGCCATAACCAAGAGTCATCATTGAAAGCATTCAAACAAGTACCATTGCATTGCATATTAGACATATCAATCATGTATACATTGTTTTCATGAAATCCAAAAAATATACATTCATTAGTTTGTCTATCAATTACACTACAAGCTAAGTCATCAAAAATCACATTAAAATCTTTATCACAAAGTTGACTAACACTCAAGAGATTATGCTTGAGGCCATCAACTAAAGCAACATTTTCTATTATAGGAGATGTACCAAGTTTAATGTTACCTATACCGATGATTTTTCCTTTGGCGTCATCTCCGAAGGTGACGGTGCCACCTTCATGGTATCTTGATAGGGTTGCAAAGTTATTGATATCCCAAGTCATGTGCCTTGAGTAACTACTATCAAGATACCACCGCTCCCTACGTCTTTGAGCTTTGGAGTGTACCTACATCATGTAACAAATTTGTTGACTTTGGTACCCAAATTTTCTTGAGTCCTTGAATGTTAGCATTACGAACCCAAACATGATTATGTGATGCATTTATCCTATCATAGCAAAATTTAACCAAATGACCCTTTCGGTCACAATATGTGCATGCATAAACTTTACCATACATGAATGCATGATGAGTGTGTGGGTGTAGACATGTTTTAGGTATTTAGCATGATGTGAGTGTGAAGGTTGTGATTTATGAATATGGGCATGTGTAGCATGTGATTGTTTATTTGGGATATATTTCTTAGGAAACATAGCCTTTAGTCTAGATTTATCAAATTCACATTTCTTTAAAACTTCTCCTAATGAGTCAATTTTCTTCTTTAGCATGAAAATCTCATTTTATCAACTAGTAGAAATTTACCTTTGTAAGAAACTTTATAAGCATTAAAATCCTTTGAGTGGAAGTAAGAGTTGAAAATAATTCATCTTTTCTTTTTTGAGAGTAAAAATTTTGTGGTTAAGTGATTTATTTTCCTTTTTCATTTTTAAATATTTCTTTTTGAGAAAATCATAATGTTGAGATAGTTCTTCAAAAGCTCTTTCTAGTTCATCTATAGATAATTCACAATCTTCAATAGATATTTCGGGGGTTACCTTACTTGTGCTTTCATTTGCCATGAAACACATGTGGGCGATGTCGATTTCCTCGTCGGATTTACTCTCCGAATCTCAAGTAGCCTTTAAAGCTTTCTTCTTGTATGGCTTCTTGGAGATGGAGGGTTTGCCCTTGTTTTTCGGACACTCTGCAACTATGTGTCCCTGCTTCCGGCAATTGAAGCAAATGATTTTCTTCTCTTTTTTATCTTGCCATTTCCTTCTATTTTGAAATTTAGCCTTGTTGTACATTCTCCGAACGTTCCTCACTAGAAGAGAAAGATCTTCATCATCTCTTCTTCATTATCTTCATCAGAGTAGGTGGAAGAGCTTTTAAAAGCGAGTGCTTTCTTCTTTGGAGGAGCCATCTCTTCTCTTGCTTTTCGTTCTATCTCATGGGTCTTGAGATTCGCAATGAGACCGATGAGCACCATTTTCTCCTTGTCGTTAAGCTCCTTCAAAGTTGTAGCTTTGACTTCCAAGATGGAGGGAGTGCACAGATGATCTTCCTCACTTTTTGGTCGTCGTCAATGCCATCACCAAAAGAAGAAAGACTGTTAGTTCTCTTTGTAAATTTTGTAACCATATCATCTATGGTTTCATTTTCTTGCATGAAAAAGTTTTCATATTGGGAACGAAGAAGGTCAATTTTGGCCCTCTTTACTTATGAAGTTCTCTCATTAGTGACTAGAAGGTGAGTCCAAATCTCATATGCGAATTTACAATAAATGACTCTAGCAATGTCATCATCATTAAGAGCTTGAAGTAAGGCATAGTGTGCCCTAGCATTAGCATCAAACTTTTTCGTGGCAATGTCGGACCTAGTGTCCTCATCACCAAGGGGTGCGCTAAAAGGTTTATTCACCGCCTTTGCAAACCGGCTCCCTAAGGATTGCAAAAACACAGTCATTTTAACCTTCCATATGGGAAAGTTAAGGCCATCAAACTTGGGTGGGGTCTTAATACCTTCAGCCATCTTTACTAAAGTGTATGAGGATGAAATATGAAAAGAGTGATTAGCAATATAGGATCTCTCTAAGGATGTTAAGCCAAGAACCTAGAGATCAAAGCTCTGAAACCAATTGAAAAAACACCTTTGAGGGGGTTGAATAGGTGTTAATGCTAATCTAATGCTCTTTTTAAACAAGTAAGTATGAATGATGCAAGCAGTCACTCAAACAAGAAATTGAAGCTGAATTTCCCGTGAAGGGCTCTAGAACTTCTCCTTTTTGATTCTTCTAGATTATGAGTTGAGGTACGTAATTACTTTCTTGTTGAAATGAGTAAAGATCAAAGATGCAAGTAAATGAAATGACTGCAATAATGAAGTACAAGCAAGTGGTATCATAAGTTAGGAATGTAAAGCAATAAAGAGCAAAATGGAAACCAATCGCAAACACAAGTAATTTATTTCGAGGTTCGAGCCACTGCTCTACGTCCCCGCCTTCACCATTATGAAGGATTTCTACTAAATTCACAAAGAAAATTTTCACACAGGAACCTTTACACCCAAGGGGATTACAAATAGTCTACATAAGACCGGAGTACCCAACTCCAACAAATCCAACCTCTACACAAGAGGGATCTCAATACAATGGAATACAAGTCACTTGGTGAACAATAGACTACAAACTCTCTTTTACAACTTCTTATAGAGTGGAGTATGATTTTTGGCTCAAGAAGTAGAGTGAGAGAAAAATTTCAGTTGAAAAAGAGTAAAAGACTTGGAAACTAACTGAAAACTTTTGCAATTGAAAAAAACTTTGAAAATGAAAACAAGTAAACTTTTCTTCTCTTTTGAAAATCTTGAAACTTTGATATATTTCTTGTGAAAAACTAAAGACTAATGACCTCTATTTATAGGGAATGGATAAATACCATTCATAATTGATACTAGGTCATTAGGGGTGAGTTTAGCCACTAGGAAGCAAGAAATAGCTGTTGGAATCATTAAAAAATGAAACGGATCCAAAATATAGCCGTTGGGGTTTTCTGGACAGCTGCCGGTCGACTGGCAAGCCACATGGCAAAAGAGCCGTTAGCTCCGGTCGACCGGCAAGCCACATGGCAAAAGAGCCGTTAGCTCCGGTCGACCGCCGGCTATACTAAAAAAATGAAATATTGAACTGTCCGTCGACCGGCCCAGTCGACCGGCAAAACCCGTGAGTTAGGGTCATGCAGTAGGGCAACCGATCGGTCGACTGCCCGGTCGACTGGCAGACGTGCACAGACGTGCACGATCAAGGCCATAAGGCTCGGTCGACTGGATGGTCGACCGATATGGCCTGAAATAGTGCCGGTGCGATAGGTCCGGTCGACCGTAAAGGCCTGAAACAGTTTTTAAAGAGGTTTTTGAACTTTGAATAATTTTTGAAATATTAAAATGGTTTGAGGTTTAAGTAGCATGCTATAGGAGATGAAATACATGTTTTAAACTAGATATAAAAATTTGAAATATTTTGAAACATGTATATTAATCAAACATGTACCAAAACCAACATAACCAAAAACTTGTATTTTGAAAAGTGTATTTGTGCGTATGTGTTTTCTTGAGCACAACTATCATATCCTTACTCTTTAACATAATAATTCTTACAATGGTTCTAGGTGACTACAAGATCTTCAATTTGAGCTTTTCCATATGCATTGTTGAATAACTTGAATTCTTGATCCCGTAATGAGTCAACTTAAGTCAGTCACCACCTTCCTTTTGGGAAGAAAACATCTTGAATCCTTAGAACCCTGAAACAATCTTAAACACTTAAACATGATTAGTACAAGTAACTATATATGTTTTGTAATCATCAAAACTCTAAAACCGGGTGATTGTAACCTTAGGCTTACAAGGTGTGGGGGATGGTTCTAACATAACTTAGGTTTTCCTTTTTAAAAAAATAAAAATAATTATTATTAACATTTTCTTTACTTTTAAAAAAAAAACTTTTTGAAAATAGAAACAATATTTTGACATATTTTTTGTTAGAAATTAAGTCAATTTTAAGGAATAGGATAATCATAATTAGGATTTCTTACACTTGGTCAAAAAAAGATTATTTGTTTGATTTTTAGGGTTAGGAAGATAATTTGTCAAAGTCATTTAGTCTTGATCTTTGTCTTAATGAAATATGCGCACTTTATACACTTACACACTCAGGGCTCAAAAACAAAGATTCTTATGCCTTATAAAAAATATATATATGTATGTCTATGAAAAATAAACAAATCTAATTATTGATTAGCTAGGTGCTTTGGCCTAAGAAAGCCTTGGTATTTATGCAAAAGATGATTAGATAAATTTGAAAAATAAAAGAAAAAAGAAATATATATCAATAAAAATCCTCTAATTAAGCTGGGTATTTGTGCCTCAGAAAGCATAAATATTCACGCCTAAAAGCTGTTCATATAATAAAATCCTTAGTTTTGTGGTCTTATTTGCTCGATTCTTTAAGTCGTTAGAGTATTTTCTCACCCGGTGCCCTAAGACCGTTTGGTTTAGGAGTCACCGATTAAAGGCTCGTTACATGGGCAGATTAGAAAGCCTAATAGAACAAAGGAATAATACCACCAAAAATAAAATTAAAAAATATATAAATAATTAAATAAATAAATAAGGCATAAGAGTTAGAGTTAAAGAACCCTTGGTCAAAACTTCACGGTCGCGAAGGTGCATATGACTTAGGGTAAAGTAATAGACTAGATGAGAAGCATAATTTGACTCCTTACTTTTGATTAATAATAAATTTTTGAATAGAGACTAAATTTAGGAATGAAAAATTCGATTTTCCTATAACTTATAGATTACTTAAACCTTACAATAATATTTCAAATATTTTTCTTTCAAAATGTGTTTTAAAAATATTAACATTTTTCTCTTTCTTTTTGGATTTTGGGGTGCAATCCACTGAAAATCCTCACGAGACAAAACTCATCCTCTAGGGGTAACCTAGAGGTTTAATGGCTTACTGCACAAGCTCAGTGCAATCACGTGACCTGTGAAAGTGGTCTAATAATCTTTAGTTTAGTTTTGTTGTTTTACTCAAGGACGAGCAAAAGATAGGTGTGGGGTGTGATTGCACACATTTATTGCATTATTCTTTATTATATATCCACATTTATCATATAATAAATCTGCTAAATTCCTTTTCTTAAATGTTTATTTTGCAGAAGATAATCATGGGGAGAAAGAGAATAAAATTAAATAAATATCAGTTAAATTCAGATTTAACTAGATCTATTTGGTTAGAGGAGGATGATCCCAAATGCAGTTAGTTAAATTTAGTTTTTGGTGAATCAAGTGGTTAAAACTAAAGATCAAACGAGGATAACATCAAATACAGAGTCCAAATTCAAAGAGATAAATGGATAGAGAGAAGATCAACAGATGAGATGAAGCAATTTTGACTCAGATTCTGGCTGGATACATTTTAGTATTTGAATCATAACTTTCGTTAGCAGAACTCAAATCTGATGATTCAAGATGATACAGAAAGAGGCCTTAAAGGGTTACAACTCTTAAGTTGATTATTATTTCTAATTCTGTCATTTGATAAGGTATATTTAGCAAATAATACGCCAATAAACTACAAATCAAAACTGAATATCCACATCAAATAAAGTTTGGAGATAAGAGGAGGATTCAAATCCAGAAATAGCCATCTTTCCTTATCTTCATACTCCTCTAACCTCTGCATTTCTCCTATAAATACCTGCAATCTCAAAGGCAAAAGGAGGGAGGACCGAGCAGAGAGTAGAACTTAGGCTAATTTATAGTTTGTAACTTAGTTTTTTTAAATTTTCTTTCATGTAATTTTTATTTTCTTTATGTAATTGAGAGGAGAGGATACTTATATGGAGGAATGAGAGCAAGCTTGTACTGAAGGTGACACCGGTGTAAGTGATCTTTTCTTTCATTGTTAATTGAATCGAATCAAAGTTTTCTTCTCTTTTCTATTCTTATTTTTTTCGCTTTCCTCTTCTGTGTTTGTGGATCGAAATGAAATTGATAGCCTCAAAGTTGTCTTGTCTTTACAAGTGCCGTTAATGGCTTATGGTGATGGATATCTATTTCTATGAATGTGTAGCTCGCCCCTTCATTTTATAGTGTAAATCAGAATGGGGAAGATCTCACTGCCATGCTTCACTCGACTTCAAGTAAAGGTACATCGTTAATACAGGTCAAAGGTAAGCAGGAGCCGAAGAGGTAATTATGTTTTTAGTTTTTAATTTTTCTTTTATTTTAGTGTAAATTACCAACACCACAATCTTCCAAATTTCTTTCACTCTTTTTCATTTCTTTGTACATATCCACATTCATTTTCTCCACCTTCTCTATTTATCACTTTCTTCCTAACTTAACTATAACTCTTTTCCATTTTCCTTTTAAGAACTAAAAGAAGATTGTAACCTAAAAGAGAGCTTACTAAAAAGCTTCCATCTCTAGTCTCTCCTTGTGGATCACGATCCGCATAGCCACTTACTGTTGCGATAGTATTGAGTACTTGCACTCTTATTGTAAGTTTTTAAATTATGTATTTTTGTGCAGGTAAAAACTCAATCATGGACGTAAGGGTCACCTTGCAAAGTTTTGTTATGATAGAATATATAATTCAAACTTTGCAAACAAATTTGTTTCGGTTAGGAAAGGTGCTTACCCCCATGGACCCAATAAGTTATGGGTACCAAGATCTACCCCTATTGTATTTGATGTAGGTGTCAGCTTTCGTTTGATGTGAGGGTTTTGATTCCTTGATGGTGGATGCGTTTGAGCTTGATGGACACTACATTGGATGCATCACCTTCAAGGATATTTGGTGAGAGGACCACCATAGTTTGGAGACCTAGAGATTAGACCTATTTGGTTTTAGTAATTATCTCTAACTCCCTATTTATATTTATATGCTTTTTCATTGATGATTTTTAGCATGTCTTGATTTTTTATGTTCATTATATTTAAATGAAATATTAATTAGACTTGAGATATACATAAATAGTATTCGAGATACACCCATGTTTATATGAATTATATTTTTGTGTTCTCACTATAGTTTAGCTATTACGTATATCCTAACTCTAAAACACGTGCATTTACCCTAATGATCATGTTTGTTTATGATTTTACACTTCATGTTTTTGATTACTTGTTTAGATGGAACTTTTGTTAAAACTTGTGTTTATACTCGTACAACTAATGAGCCACATTTATTTATCATATAGTTGTACTTTATTGCTCATTTGTACTCATTGGATGTACATGTATAACTTAGTTTTGATGATTCTTTCATTTACACTTGTTTTCCCTATTTTTTTGTACATGTTTTCACAAAAATATGTTTAGCTTCATGTATATGTTAATTTTGTCTAAAAACTTATAGATATACATGTCTATCCTTGAATCACTTGCTTTTTATGCAAAATTCTTTTATGGACTCATTTATGTTTGGGATATGTATATATGCTTTTAGTTTCAACAAAACATACATTTACCTTGAAGCCTATTTCTTATTTTTATAAAAGGAATTTCATATGAGTTTCATTGACTGTTTCCATGATTATGCTTTTCACATGATTATTGTACACTCACATT
Organism: Agave tequilana; assembly: GCA_038442645.1. Lineage (NCBI taxonomy): Eukaryota > Viridiplantae > Streptophyta > Magnoliopsida > Asparagales > Asparagaceae > Agave > Agave tequilana. The sequence continues at coordinate 37,150 of JAVJIF010010134.1, read as the reverse complement.
ATTTGTGTTTACTCATGACTTTATTTTATAAGTACACTTTTGAGCTTTATAGATCTTGAGTGACATTTTTTGTGTACTTAGCAATGCTTCATGGGATATATGATTTGGTTTCATAATTTTGAAAGATCTTTAACTAGTTTTTCAAAAAAATTACTTTAAACTAGATACTCTTCAATTGGTAGAGTCTTCACACTATGCTAAAATATTTTCAAATCATAATTTTGAAAATCCCTTCCTTCTAAGGGCGGTTGGATGGGTGACCATGCCTTGTATACCCTTATTGAATATCTTTTAAAGTTGTGCATGAATAGGGTAGTAGGTATGAGTTATATACATGATCTTCATGAAATTTATTTTTATATACTCATATTTGTTTTCTTATATATGTTTGCTTCAAATTTCAATTAGTATCAATTTCAATTGGTATTTCCATTTTCATACATACATATATTGATTTGAGTGTGCTTGTTTTTACAATGTCTTTACATTCTTAAAGCACAAATTATGTTTATGCTAAGCTTGATTTTATTCCAAATGTTAATTATGTTGGCCCAATGGCCTTCCACTCTAGTTTTGATGATGATCAACACTCATGTAGTTATGTTTACTAATATTCTTGTGTTTCTAAGTTTCAGATCATTAGCAGGATATTAGTTGGTGATTAGCTTCAACAAGATGATTAGAAGCTTATCATGGTGATTCCGGTGCCAAAGCTTAAAGATCATACCTTTGCACTTGGAGAATCACGGAGTTTTGGAGCAAGTCTACTTGAAGATGAAGATCGTCAAGAAGACTTAGGTATCCTAGTTTAGATAGAGTTTTAGATCCATTTGTAAAGCTTAGTTTAGTTGATATGCTCAAGTGCACAAAACACACACGTTTCATGATTTGGTTTTTGGTTTTCATGAATAATAGATCAAAACAAGTTTACCTTATACCTATGTATATTAGATATGTTCTAGATATACATACATGCTTTAAACTTGCTAGACAAACTTATTTTGACTATCCTATTCATGTTTTGGAAAATTCTAGTTTGATAAAATACAAGTTTTGTTTTTGATAAAATTGGCAAGACACAAAAATGAATTGATATGATTGATATATGTCTTGAAATTTTTATCACAAGTTTGGTTATCAAAGTAAAATGATAAAACAAGTTTTAGAAAAACATATTTTTAGAAAAACAGTTTTTATTGTGATTAAAACTATTTTTTAGATTTACTGTGAATTTATGGGATTTTTATTGAGTGAAAAGACCTATTTTCAAATCCCGTATCTGTGCAGAACTGAGGACTGGCTGACAGGCCAAGTCGGTCGACCGGACCATAGGCCGGTCGACCGGGACGGTCGACCGACGTGCACAAGTCTGTGCACGTTTTGGAGTCTCTGGGACGGTCGACCGGGCCGGTCGACCGAGATGAGAGTTCTGCTCTCAGGATGTTTCGGTCGACCGGGCCGGTCGACCGCTATTGCCCAACGGTCACATTTTTGACCGTTGGCGGTCGACCGGACCGGTCGACGGGCAGTCTATCAGACTGCCAGCTCAGCCTAACGGCTAGTTTTGTATAGGGGCTATATAAACCCCATCTCTTTGGGGATTTTTGCCAAGTTTTTTTAAGAGAAAAATTTTCAGTTTTCTGAAGTGTTTAAAAGAGTTTTAAAAAGAGTTTTTGGGCTTTAAACTTCTCATCTCTATTTGTTTTGGGTTTTTGGAAAATCAAAGAAAGCTAGGGTTTTGGGAGATTGTATTGATTTGCTTTTTCTATCTTCTACAAGTGATTTCCCAAGAAGTTTTTCTTTGTTGCTTGTTTCCAAAAACACTTTGATTCCACACTTGAGCTATATCTTCTATCCTAAACTATTTAGGATCTTGTTTTTGTGGAAAAAGAAAAAGGAAAGAGGTTTGTGGTTGAGATATACCACTTGTTGTAAACCCTTGATTTCTTGAGTTGCTCCCTCTTGGGTAGAGGTGGAGAGTGTTGTATTGGGTTGTTTGTTTGGATCCCTCTTAGGTAGAGGTGATTGAGTTTGGTTGTAAGCCTCTTCGGTAGAGGTGTGTGGATTGGTTGTTGTATTGGCTACGGGCCTAACCCCTCGATTGTGAGGAGGTTGTTGTTGAGAGAGGAGTTTGGTACTCCTAGTGTTGTAAGAAATCCTCTTTGGTAGAGGTTCCCTCGGTGGGAGTTGAGATAGTGGAAATCCTACACGGGTGTGTAGGCGGGGATGTAGAGCAAGGTGCTCGAACCTCGAAACAAATCTTGGTGTTTGCGTTTTGATCCATTGTCTCTCTAACTCTCTTTCTCTTATATTTGTGCAAAGCATCATATTCATATCATATCATATTTGCTTGTGTTGTGCATAATTCATATTGCCTTGCATTTATTTATATTGCTATTCATTCTTATATGCTTGGCTTGATTGTGTGTATTTTATATTGCTTGGATTGCTTGTGTGTGTGTGCCTAACTTATACTCATCCAACAAGAGCTTCACATAGCACCTCAACCCATTTCAAGGGGAATCAAGGGGAGTTAGTCCAGAGCCTCGCAAGGGGAATTCGGCTACACTTGTTGTATTGTAATAGTTTGTGCATAATTTGCATTAGCTTCCGCATTTAGCGCACTTAGTTTGCATTTAGTTTCTTAGATTAGCACTTACACCTATTCACCCCCCCCCCTCTAGGTGTTTTTCAAATTAGTATCTTTACAAGCTTATACATTGATTTCAATTGATATTTCAATTGGTATTTCAACTGCTAATCATTTCAATTTGTATTTCATTTTGATACCAAATAAATACCATAAATATCAAATGTACTTCATAGTTCACCTTCAATTGGTATCAAAATCTACTATTGGTATATTAAATTTTTTTTCAACAAATGGTACTAACATTTATTTTTGTCAACTACTATTTGATTTCATTGATATCATAATTCATTTTGTTTACTTCAAGAAATTTCAAAATTTTGTTTTAAAAGTGGTTTCAAAATTTGTTTATATGTATTGCCTATATGCAAGGGGAGCTTAACATCTTCTCTATATATAGATTCATAATGAATGTATCTCACATTGAGGAGCTTGACTTTTTTTCTTTACGTGATACACGTGTGTAGGGGGAGCTTAACATCTCCGCTTATACATTGTACATTATGCTTTATGAGGGTTAGGGTCTAGTCATCCCTTCTCCATGTAATATATGTATGCAGGGGGAGCTAACTTTACGTCTCTCCTCTTCATGAATGTTTATCGCATATACATCTTTATTGTTTAGTTGCTTCAACCTTTTGTTGATGAATTGACAAAAAGGGGAGAAGAATTTAGTGAGTTTATATATGCATGCTTAATATTGATATTTATGCATATATATTTTATTTAGTTTATGTACTTTATTGAGTATCTTTATTGTTTATTGCTATGCATGAGTTAACGGGGAGTTTCTATGAAGCTTATCTTTAATCCATGCATATATAACTCCATGAGTTTTGTCATCATCAAAATGGGGAAGATTGTTGGCCCAAAGGCCCATCACTCTTGTTTTAATGATGATTAACTAATGTAGTTATAGTACTAATGATCTTGTATTTATATAGTTTCAGATTTACTATCAAAATATTAGTAGGTGTATAGCTTCAACAAAGGAGTTTTGGAACACATGTAGATTCAAGAGCTTGCGCGTCAATCTCGCATTTAGCACTCGGTTGGAGTCAAGCTCATTGGATCGTGTTTGGATTGAGTTGACTTAGAGAAAGAGTTCTACAAGAAGACTTTGGTTTATTTTTAGATCTTGTGTAAAGATAGATCGTATTGATATGCTCAAGTTCACACACACACACACACACAAGTTCAATATGTTTGATTTTCGGTTTAACAGATTTTGGATTTCAAGTTCACATATATATGATTTTCATGAATAGATAGAATCAAAAATAAGTTTACATGGTTTAATGTATATTAGAATTCATCTATATACATCTGTGCTTCACATATTCAGAAAAACTTATTTTGATGTTCTATTTCATGTGTTTGGAGTTTTGTATTTAAACAAAACTTATTTTGGAGTTTATGTCAAAAATATAGATATATCTATTACATGTGTACTGGATTCTATCCATACACAATATGCCTCTAAAGTGTTTAAATATCATGTTTTTGTATTTATACAGATTTGGGAAAAATCGGATTTTCATTTCAAAATTTGGTTTTCGAAAATACGATTTTTGTTTAGGCCAAATATTTTATATCATAAAAATAGTTCAAATAGTCTGTAATATGTGTTGATTTTTAGTCACACATATTTGTTATTCAAATATCTTACAAGAATCTATTTTGTGAAATTTATGAGAATTTATGGGATTTTATTGGAGTTAAAATGTCTAAGTTTCAAGTTCTAAAATATTTGCCAGAATTGCTGGCGGTCGACCGGATGGTCGACCGGACCAGTGGTCGGTCAACCAGACCGATCGACCGATGTGCACAAGGACGTGCATAAGGCCAGCCTACAAGGCCGGTCGACCGGGCGGTCGACCGACTGTAACTACCCATGTCTCAGGTAGTGCAGGTCGACCGACATGCTGTGTGCCTTGTGGATGGTCGACCGGGCGGTCCAGTGCCTAACGGTCAAAAATTTGACCGTTGGCCGGTTGACCGGCCGGTCGACCAGAAGGTCAAAATTGACCTTTTCTGGCTGCAACGGCTAGAATTTTTAGGGCCTATAAATAGGACCCCTCTTAGACTGTTTTGCATAAGATTTTAGAGAGCTATTTTCCCATCTATTCAAGTATTTTGCAACAAGTTTTTTGAGTTTTTGAGCCAAAAGATTTATTTTTATTTGTTTTTAAGGGTTAGAAAAATCAAGAAAAATAGTCTTTGGGAATTAGTTTTTGGATCTTTATTCTTATCTCTATCTAGTATTTTTCCCATGCATTTTTCTTTGTGATTTTTTTCCAATCACCTTATTTTTCCACACTTGAGCTATCATCTCTATCCTATCTATAGGATCTTATTTTTGCGGTAAATATTATTTGTGGTCTATTGTGATCACCAAGAGTTGTTTGTTGTCGATTTGTGATCACCAAGTTGTAATCTTTCTTTTGCTTTAGCTTTGTGCCTATCCTTCTTGTGTAGAGGTGATTGTGCTTGAGTTTTGTGATTGTGATTGAGCTTTGCCTTAGTGCCGTATCCCTCTTGTGTAAAGGTGATTGAGTTTTGGCTTTGTGCCTTACCTCTTGTGTAGAGGTGATTGTGTTGAAGAGAGGAGTTGTGTACTCCTAACTTTGTAATTACAAATTTCTCGGTGGAGGTTCCCTTTGTGAGAGGTCTTGTATGGACGTAGTGAAAAGCCTTCTGTGTGAAGGCGGGGATGTAGAGCAGTGGCTCAAACCTCAAAATATATCTTGGTGTTTGTGTTTGATCTACTATCTCTAAACTCTGTCTTTCTTTTATCTTGCATTACTTTATAATGTTCGTATCACTTACATGCTTGGTATTGTTTATGTGCCATACTTATGTTGAACTAAGAGAGCTTCATATAGCATCTCAACTCTTATTTAGAGGAATCAAGAGGAGATAGTCCAGAGCCCTTCACGGGAAATTCGGCTACACTCTTTAGTTACACATAGTTTGTTGCATTAGTTTTTAATTCCGCATCATTTGTCATTAGATTAGCTAATACACATATTCACCCCCTCTAGGTATATTTTCACCTTTAACGAGGTGGGGTTACTATTCTTAGATTTATCGGAGTTGGTTCCCATTGGATGGTCTTCTCCGCTAAATCTTTAGACATTGCCCACCCTTCTTGTTCATCATTTTTCAAAAATCCCCTTTGACACAAGATTTATAATTGAGTCTTATTCTAATAATCTAAACCATCATAGAGAATTTGGCAAAACCGCCACTTCTCTAGGCCGTGATGGGGGTATTGGGCAAGGAGATCTTTGAACCGTTCAAAGTATTTCCAAAAGTTTGATTGTTTCTTGCTTGCACTGCATTATATTTTTCTGGATAAGAACGGTCTTATGGATAAGGTAGAATTTCTTCAAGAAGGCCTTGATGAAATCATCCCATGACGTAATTGATTCAGCCGCTAAACTGTATAGCCATTTTTTTGCTAGGTTCTTGAGGGCGAAAGGGACAAGATGTAACCTAATAGAATCGTCTCCTAACTGTGGTATCCTCATCATGAGACACACCTCTTCAAATTCTCTTATGAAGAAGTAAACATCTTCAGACTCTAGGCCATGATATTTCAGGATTGCGGTAATGAATTATGGCTTAAGCTCAAAGGTGTCGTCATCGGCTTTGGGAAGCTAAATGTATGATGGCAGAGAAGTCCTCTTAGGATAGAACCTATCCTGCAGGGATGTTGATTTTGCCATGTTTGGATTGGGTTTGGGTAGTTACCTATTTCTAGTTAGCCTAGATGTAGCTGGGTCTCTCGACCAAGCTGACATGCATAATTAATAAAAACAAGATCACCCAGTCAATCAAAGAAGAAAAATCAATCAAGCCTATCTAAGAAAGACTTAAATCTAGACGACTTCTAACTGTAGATTATCCACGATAGGTATATTATAGAATTTAACCATGAGTAATCGGCTAGGTAGATGGCAAGATTGGTGGGAGGTATCCGTGTAAAAAGCGACGGGTCTAATTAAGCCAAACCATAAACCTTTGAGGTTTCACCTCTCAATCCCCAACCTTAGTCATCAATTTGGCAAGAGCTCCTTGAAATCACCTAGAGGGGGGGTGAATAAGTGATAATGCTAATCTAATGAACTAAATGCGGAATTTAAAAACTAATTGCAATTACACTTAATGCAACCAATAAGTGATGCACACACAAACAAGTCAAGTATATAAATATGAATGATCGATATGAAATGATGCAAGGCACAATATAAAGAGAGAGAGAGAGAGAGTTAATGGATCAAGCGCAAACAACAAAATTTGTTTCGAGGTTCGAGCACCCAGCTCTACATCCCCTCCTTCACCCAGAAGGATTTTGAATCCACTAGCTTGTCCACACAGGACTCCCACACAGGGAACCTCCACCGAGGATTTGGGGCAATACAATAACAGGAGTACCCAACTCCTCTCTTTACAACCACAACTTCTCACTAGAGGCAAAGCACCAAGCCAACAAAACAATCACCTCACAACTTGAGGGATAAGCACAAAGCTACACAAAGATCACCTCACAACTTGAGGGATGCAACCCAATTGCACAACCTCCTCAACACAATGAGGGAAAGGCACAAAGCCAAGCAATGATTAGGGTTTACAACTTGGTGATCAAAAGACCACAAACCAATCTCTTTTTCCACAAACACAAAGACCATATAGATAGGATAGAATGAAGCTGATTAGGAAAGAGATGTGTAGTAGTGTGGAAAGTATAAATTAGCACACAGAACATTCAACGAAAAGAGAGAAGGTTTAGAGTCAACCTTAGGTGCTTTGATCACTCTACAATGTATTTAAAACGTTTAATGTACTCTTTCCAAATCTCCGTTATAGCATGGGCTAAACGAGTCGATTCTCAGGGAGAGCTTGCGATGGAAGCGTTACGGTTCGAAGTGAAGATAGAAAAGAAGGTTCTTCTTTGTCTTAAAAGAATGTAAAAGAATTGGAAAAAGAAATAAAAGAATTGGTGGATTTGTGCATGAGGGAAAGCGAATGAAAAGAAATAAAAAAGGATATTTACTTTGGAAAGAAAACTAAAAGAAAACTTTGTAAAAGACTTTGAAGAGGGAGAAAACCATGACTAGCTAACCTTACTAATTTACTAAACTTACTAGACTCCGTGATGGTGATGCGTGCCTCATGTTGATTCATCGGCATAGATTTGTCTTGCGTGTTGGTCTAGTTACTTTCCCACTTCATTGACGGGTGATCTTCTTGGACTTGTCTTGTAGCCTCATAGATGTCATCGGCCTTCAAGATAGAATTTCAATAATGGACATCAAGGAGCGACACTCAAGGGATGCTAAGGAAGAAGATACAACATTCATTAATGGAAGTAAAGAAGTTGTACAACAAATAGCATATGTTTGGTGATCCATCTCCATGTTCCATCAAGGCACTTGTTCTAGACAAGGCTCTAAATGAGGCACACATGAATCATATGGAATTACAACAAGAACTTTGCCAAGCATGAAAGTAACCCATCGGGGATGAAAAAGACCATACAACTTGCAAGATGAAAAATTAGCAATCACCCAAGAGTTAGTAGTTAGCAAAGTTAGTGGTTAGCTAGTAATGTTAGAAGAAGTTAGCTACTAGTCATTACAAGAAAAGAAAAGCAAAGCATGAAATAAAAGTGCAATGAAAGTAAAGCTTGAATTAAAGAAAGCAAGTAAAATACTAGAAAATGCAATAGAAGAGAAAAGAGAATGGATTAATCCTTGCTTCACAAGTTGTCACCCCTTGGTTTACACAAGCTTTCTCTCTCTTACAATCTCTCTCTTTGCAGAATTTCTAGGGAGGAGAAGAAGAACTAGAGTACTAAAATCCTAGAGAAAAAACCTACAAAATACAAACTCTATCCTCTAATCTCTCCTCTCCTATTTTCGCTGGCCCTGATGGTCTATTTATAGGCCTTAGAGAAGAAGGCTCTCGAACCCGGACAGCTGGAAGGAATCTGGCGCTCAACGACCACGTATCTGCCGCGGAAACGCGGCTCTGGCCCAGTTTTCGCGGCAGAATCTAGGCCGTTAGGCGCCAGATTTCTGTTGTGCGATTCTCGCAGGTTGTTAGCCAGGCTAGAGCTTCTAGAAGTCTGAGCTGGCGCGTAGATGTCTCCAGATCCTGGGCTCAACCTTGGGCTCGCTTTTGGGCTTTAATTAAACTCCATTAATTCCTTAATTATTCTTGGATTTTGGGCCTCTTCTCCATTAAAATGTGGACCTGCAAAAATAGAGAGAAAAAGATTAAAAATCACATTTTTATTGATGATATGCATGGTTTGGATGTGGTAAAATATGCAAAATTGAATAACAATCACACCCCCACACTTATTCTTTTGCTCGTCCCGAGCAAAACAAGAAAAAGAAAATCCTAACTAATTTATTACCACTTCCGCAGGTGACGCGATTGCACGAGCACGTGCAACAAGCCGTTAAACCTCTAGGTTACCCTAGAGGAGGAGTGTTATCTCCTGAGGGTTTTCAGCGGATTGCACCCACAAAATCCATAAAGAAAGAAGACAAATGTTAGTATTTTGAAAATTCATTTTGAAAGAGAGACATGTTTTCCGACTATTTTTGCAAAAATATAAGTGATCTAAGGTCATAAGTCTACCTATAATCATTCTTCCTTAAACTTTGTCTCCATGCAGGATCTTGTCTTTAATTAAGGTAAGAATTCAAAATTGGATTGAATATTTTATCCTTCATAAAACCTAGATAGTATGCACATTGTGATAGTGAAAATTTTCTGGGATTTCAACTCTAACCCTCAAGCCATTTATTTTATATATATATACATATATTTTTTTCTTCTTCCTTTAGTTTAGGCTTTCTAGTTTACCCGTGTAGCGAGCCTATAACCGATGACTCCCAAACCAGACAGTCTTAGGGCACCAGATGAGAAAACATCCCTCGGGTTTAAGGACTCAAGTAAACAAGGTCACAAAACTAAGGGGATTATTTATTTCCTTTACCACCGTTAGGCGTGAATAATCATGCTTCTTGAGGCATAATTATCCAGCTTAATAAGTGATGTTTTATTATATATTTTTTCTCTTTTTTTTTTTTATTTTTATGGCATTTTGGTCTTTGTTTCCATCCCAAAAATGTGTAAGTGTGGAGTGCATACTATCTATGGCAAAAAAATTCAAGATAAAAATATCTCCCAATTTTTCTTACTTAGCCTATAATTTTAAACAAGATCTATTATTTCAACTAGGTTTAAGATGTCATAATTAAGGCTTCCTTAATTTCTAAGATCATCTTAATTTTCTTAAAAATAGATCAAAACTTTGTCTCTTATTTCAAAAAGTTTTTTTTTTATATATATATTTTTTTTATTTTATGTTAGTAAACCCTCCCCCACACTTATTTCATGCATTGTCCTCAATGCATCGTGATATATGTATGCATGAAACAAAATAGAGAGGGAAGGAAAAAAATTACCTTAAGGTGGTGGTTCCGGTGGTGGTCTGATTGGTCCACGAAACGTGGCCCAATCAACTTTGATTTGGGTTCGGAGGAACCCACCAGAAATATTATTAATATAACCCACTAAAAAGATAAATCCATGAAGGATTTTTATGGAGTATTTAACCCCATCTAATTTCCATTTTCCATAACTAATTTCGGAGTCAAATTTGTCAATCACCTCGTCTCAGAATGGTGTACGAAATGATAGAACGGTTGACTTGGACTCAGGAAAGACAGGAACTAATACCGACTCAGGAAGGTGACTTAAGTCAAGTAAAGGTTCAGGAGTCGAAATGAGTTCAGGAATTGGGTCCAAGTCAAGAAATTGAAACTCCAGTCCACATGTATTTTCCAACAATGGAATGTGACCTAATATGGGTGATTCCAGTTCAGGAATGATAGGTGGAGGAATCAGAACTGACTCTAAAAGATTACTCAAGTTTGGTAACAAAACAGGAGTCAATATTGATTCAAAAAGTTGAACTGGATCACAGATGTGAGAATCTAGGTCACATATCTCTTTACTTCCAATATTAAGGAATTCCAGCTCCTCTCCATACAACTCTTCAAAACTCAGGTCAACATTTAAACTTGCCAATTTGTCAATAGTATCTTCAGAAGTGTATAATTGGTCAAGTTCAATATGATCCTCAAAGATGGGTGATTCAACTTCATTATGATTGGGGCAGGATCCAATGTCGACTCCGGGAAAGATTGAAGTCAGGTAAAGATACCGGAGTCATTATTGAATCAGGAAGAAGAATTGAATCACTAAGTTGGGGTTCAAGATCATATTCATTTTCAAGTTGTATTTCAGGAAAAGGAAACTTGCCAAAATGTCAATGGGATTTGAAGTTTGGACAAGTTCAGATGAGCGTGCTGAAATAGAATCTTGATTAGTGACATTAGAAATGGTCGAACAATAAGAACGGAGACTTTCGACCATTATATCTATGTCACGATTATGAGCATTTTGAGCCTGAGTCATGGCTTCAAGCATCTTTACATAATTGATAGGTTCATCATTTTGTTGCAAAGATGAAGTATTGTTTTGGAACTGGTGGTGAAATTGTGAGTCCATTGGATTTGGTGACTTTTGTTTGGACTCACGCATACTCATTTCCAAATTGATGGTGTTCTATTTTGGACTGGTGGAATTGAGTATGAATTTTGAAAATATTGTGGACTGGGTGGAGGAGGAGGACAAGGTGGTTGGAAATTATGCTCGGGGTAAGTGAATCCCCAATGACTCGGTGAAGAGTTGAAATTATTATGGAAATTATAGTTATTAGATGGGGGTATGGGTCATATTGATTCGGATAAGACCAATCCGGCACACTAGATTTGTCAAAGTTATGATATGCAGGGTTGGTAATATCCGAAAATGAAGTTGGTGTGTCATATGGATTATTATTATAGTTGAAAAAATTATTATTATAAGCCATATCACACAATGAAAACAAACAAAAAGAAACAACAAATAAACAAACAAAAAAAATTCTAACCTAAGTTAAGGTAGACCTATGACCTAGACGACTCCTAACTGATTAGACCGTCCACAGGAGGTTTAGTGTAGACTTTGACCACAAGCTAATCAGCCAGGTTAGGGCAAGGTTGTTGGGAGGTTTTCCGTCAAAGACGTTCCTTAATTAAATAACCACCAACCTTCGGGCTTTCGGCCCTCAATCCCTTTCCTAGACACTGATTTTGCAAGAGTCAATTTCCAACACTTTTCTCCCTTAGGATAATCTCCTAAGTGAGTCCGAGATGTCCCTAGGGCCAACGTCTACTCTTTTATTAAATTAGGCTTGGGTTAGTGAGTGCTGGGATAGTGGTTTTTGGCTAAGGAAAGGGTGATGAAACCCCCACCTTATCTTATTTATGAGTGGTGCCCTTAAAATCAATTTTGTGCAAGTGTACGATATAAACAAACAAGGTTCACTCAAAGCGATATAAATCAACCAAAGAGTGAGTCCTAATCTAATGCAATGCGCACGTACCTTACTCCAGCACTCTTCAACAGTAAAGTAAATGAATTGAAAAGACATGTGCCTAGAAAATGCAAATGTCTAATCAATTTTTAACTTTGCAACAAATTTTTTACTGTTGATTATTAGCAGGAGTATGGTGAAGCATACAAGAAATTAAGTACTGCAGCAGTTGTATGTTGCAGAGCTAGAAACCCTGCAGAAAAATTATGAGAAGTTCACTCCTCCTTGCCGCGGATCCGCGGCCAGAGCCGTGGAATCGCGGCAATTCAGAGGGCAACTGGTCTCTGCTTTTAAGAGCAGAGGCCCAGAGCCACTTATATGTTACTGTAATGCAAATTTTCCTGTTTCTTCACCTGTAACCTGCAACAGAGAAGAAAATGCGTTTAGTTCTTCACTTGAAATCAAAAACCGTTGCTCTCCCGGCAACGGCGCCAAAAATTTGATTAAGAAAAGAAATGAGTAAGTAATGTGGAGAGTATATAAATTAGCACACAGAATATTCAACGAAAAGAGAGAAGGTTTAGAGTCAACCTTAGGTGCTTTGATCACTCCACAATGTATTTAAAACGTTTAATGTACTCTTTCCAAATCTCCGTTATAGCATGGGCTAAACGAGTCGATTCTCAGGGAGAGCTTGCGATGGAAGCGTTACGGTTCGAAGTGAAGATAGAAAACGAAGGTTCTTCTTTGTCTTAAAAGAATGTAAAAGAATTGGAAAAAGAAATAAAAGAATTGGTGGATTTGTGCATGATGGAAAGTGAATGAAAAGAAATCAAAAAGGATATTTACTTTGGAAAGAAACTAAAAGAAAACTTTGTAAAAGACTTTGAAGAGGGAGAAAACCATGACTAGCTAACCTTACTAATTTGCTAAACTTACTAGACTCCGTGATGGTGATGCGTGCCTCATGTTGATTCATCGGCATAGATTTGTCTTGCGTGTTGGTCTAGTTACTTTCCCACTTCATTGACGGGTGATCTTCATGGACTTGTCTTGTAGCCTCATAGATGTCATCGGCCTTCAAGATAGAATTTCAATAATGGACATCAAGGAGCAACACTCAAGGGATGCTAAGGAAGAAGATACAACATTCATTAATGGAAGTAAAGAAGTTGTACAACAAATAGCATATGTTTGGTGATCCATCTCCATGTTCCATCAAGGCACTTGTTCTAGACAAGGCTCTAAATGAGGCACACATGAATCATATGGAATTACAACAAGAACTTTGCCAAGCATGAAAGTAACCCATCGGGGATGAAAAAGACCATACAACTTGCAAGATGAAAAATTAGCAATCACCCAAGAGTTAGTAGTTAGCAAAGTTAGTGGTTAGCTAGTCATGTTAGAAGAAGTTAGCTACTAGTCATTACAAGAAAAGAAAAGCAAAGCATGAAATAAAAGTGCAATGAAAGTAAAGCTTGAATTAAAGAAAGCAAGTATACTACTAGAAAATGCAATAGAAGAGAAAAGAGAATGGATTAATCCTTGCTTCACAAGTTGTCACCCCTTGGTTTACACAAGCTTTCTCTCTCTTACAATCTCTCTCTTTGCAGAATTTCTAGGAGGAAGAAGAAGAACTAGAGTACTAAAATCCTAGAGAAAAAACCTACAAAATACAAACTCTATCCTCTAATCTCTCCTCTCCTATTTTCGCTGGCCCTGATGGTCTATTTATAGGCCTCAGAGAAGAAGGCTCTCGAACCCGGACAGCTTGAAGGAATCTGGCGCTCAACGGCCACGTATCTGCCGCAAAAACGCGGCTCTGGCCCAGTTTCCGCGGCAGAATCTAGGCCGTTAGGCGCCAGATTTCCGTTGCGCGATTCTCGCAGGTTGTTAGCCAGGCTGGAGCTTCTAGAAGTCTGAGCTGGCGCGTAAATGTCTCCAGATCCTGGGCTCAACCTTGGGCTCTCTTTTGGGCTTTAATTAAACTCCATTAATTCCTTAATTATTCTTGGTTTTGGGCCTCTTCTCCATTAAAATGTGGACCTGCAAAAATAGAGAGAAAAAGATTAAAAATCACATTTTTATTGATGATATGCATGGTATGGATGTGGTAAAATATGCAAATTGAATAACAATCACAAGCTCAAGTGTGGAAAACAAAGTGTTTAAAACAAAGAAAAATCACTTGGGAAATCTCCACAAAGATATAGAATGATTAGACCAAAATCAATTCCCAAAAGACTATTTTTCTTTGAAATAATAAAACACTTTTAAACAATAAAGATTGATCTTTTTGGCACAATGAAACTCTTCCAAAACTTGTATTAATACTAGAGAAAGCTTAGAAATTTTAGTCCAAAAATCCTTAGTGAAAACTGGTCACAAATGGGGTTTATATAATCTCTTTTAAAAACTAGTCGTTGGCTACTAAAACGGCCAGATTTGGCCTTTCGGTCGACCGTCAACGATAAAAAATCTTACCGTTGGAAGCTAGCGGTCGACCACCCGGTCGACCGTCCCAATCCAGAGAGCAAACGCTCTCTGGCCGGTCGACCGCTCGGTCGACCGCCCTTTGCCTAATGGTCGACCGTCCGGTCGACCGCCCCAACCCGAGAGTTGGGGACTTGCAGTCGGTCGACCGCTCTGTCGATCGGCCCAAGTGGCAATACCAAGCGTGGACGTTGGTGTACGTCAGTCCGGTCATTCGGTCGGTCGACCTCCAGAGCCTGGCAGGCTGGGTTCTGGGTCTAAAAACTGGGTTTAAAATATTCTAAAAATTCCCATAAATCTTCTAAAATCCAAAAACATAATACATTGATAAGCAAACTTGTGTGAAAAATTTCAACACAAATTTCAAACATTTTGAACCATTTTTGTGTCTTATAAATTTTGCCAAAAACCAAACCTGTATTTTTCCAAACTTAGATTTTTCAAATGGAAATCCTGATTTTTCCAAAACTCATTCAATTACAAAAACATGATACTTAAACACTTTGAAGCATTATGCATATGGACCTAAGTCCAATATACATGAAACATATATATATCATTATTTTTTACTTTAATTCCAAAAATATGTTTTGTTAAAACACAAAACCTAAAATACATGAATAGGCATATCAAAATAAGTTTGTCTAAGTAGTTGAATCATGCATGTATGCATGTATATAGAACAAATCTAATATACATTAAACTATGTAAACTTGTTTTGAATCTATCAATTCATGAAAACCAAGATCGGTTAAACTAAAACCGAAAAACCAATATCAAAACATGAAACGTGTGTGTGTTGTGAACTTGAGCATATCACATTATCTAATCTTTACAAATTGGATCTAAACACAAACTAAACTAATGTACCAAGTCTTCTTGTAAAGCGCCGCCTCCAAGTTAACTTGATCCAAAACGTGATTCACCAAGCTAGACTCCAACGAGTGCTATATATGATCTTGATGCTCGGGCTTTAGAATCACCATGTGAAAGGCTTCAAAACTCCTTTGTTGAAGCTAATCACCAACTAATATCTTGGTTAAAGATCTGAAACTAAACATTACAAGATTATTAGTACACATAACTACATGAGTTATTCATCATCAAACTAGAGTGGAAGGCCTCTGGGCCAACAATCTCCCTCTTTTTGATGATGACAAAACTCATGGAGTTATATATGCATGGATTAAAATTAAGCTTCAAAGAAGCTCCCCCTTAACTCATGCATCTCTATAAACAAATAAATATGCAAAGAATATTAAACATGAAATGCATAGACATACATAAAATAATGAAATATATAAAACATGTTCTTTAAATAAAGCTTTTGATATCAAAATTACATAATGCTCTTGATACCAATAATAAACCATGTTCTTGATATCAATAAAAACAAACTATTACTTCTTTAAGGAGATTTTATGTTATTGGTTTGTTTTTCTTAATAAAACATGCATACAAAATATGCATATAAACTCAAATACTTCTCCCCTTTTTTGTCAATCATCAACAAAGGGGTAAAAGAAACCAAAACAAAATGTTCTTCCCCTTTTTGTTCGAAACAAGAATCAATAAAGTACTCCAAGGGGTGAAATCAAAACCAATATTATACCAATTAAAAATATGTCAATGAAGTGTATTATGATACCAATTGAAAGTGATCATAAAAAATTAAGAAATGCCAATAATTGAAATTAAATAAGGCATTGAAACAAAATCAACATTTTTATATCAAAATGAAAACATATAGGTAAACTTGATACCAATTGATAGTAAAAACAAATTGATACCAATTTTAAATAAACAAATAACATCTTGATACCAATTGAAGATATTTTTCTTTATAAGCATATGATAACAAATTAAAAATCAATATTTATTTTTTTATATTAATCCTTTTCAATCATAAAGTATGGAGTGTAATCTACGATAAACGAAATATCAATTGAAAGATAAAATACGAGTTTTCTCCCCCTTTATGAAATACCAAATAAACGATGCATAAGCTTGATACAAGGATACCAATTGAAAGAAATAGATCAATAGATACCAATAGAAAGTAAACAAAATCTTGATATCAGTTTTACCAATTGAAAGTATCTTTCTTTTTAAACACATATGAGTATATAAAAAATGTCAATATTGATACCAATTGAAATGATCTAATGATACCAATTGAAACAATAATAAGATCAAGTGTATACATCATATTACCTACCACCCATTTCATGCACATGTTTAAAATGATTTTCAATAAAGAGCATACAAGGCATGGTCTCCCATCCAACCGCCCTTTGAAGGTAGGGGTTTTCAAAAATAGGTTTAAAAATATTGTATGTTTGAAAAACTCTACATAACGAAGAATACGTAACTAGTTAAATGAAAAAACTTGTTAACTAGTACGAAATCCTTCAAGTAAGGAATAAAACAAAAAATATTTTTCATGTAACACATGTAATCACATGGCACTAAACACTCAAAATTAATAAGGCACATATCATACTCATGAAAATAAATCATGAGAAGCTGTCAAATAAGTTGAGTGTACAAGTGTAATGTGACACACATAAGCATGAAAATATTCAATTAAGCTCAATTAAAATTCCTTGAAATATGAAAACAAAAACAATTAAATTTTCATTAAAACAGTTTATACTTCAAGGCATATGTATGTATTATACCAACTAAAGTATACATACATATCGAAACACAACGAGTCCACAAAAATATATGCATGAAGGCACGTGGCTCAAAGGATGTATATGTATAATCAATAGTTTGGACAAGATAGACATATACATGAAGTTAAAACACATGATCATAAAAACATAGATAAAATGGGGAATACAAGTTTAAAATGCATGAATCATCAAAACTAGACTATACTAGCACATCTAATGGGTACAAATGAACGTTCAAGCACAAACATTTAAAAATTTATTTATGGTCCACTATATGTACAAGTATATATCCTAGTTTTAATGAAAACTAACACCTAAACATGTAATCAAATCATGAAGCATAAAACGAGACATAAATCAATATGATAAACATAAAAACGATCATTATGTAAATCTTCATGCTATTAGAACTATGATACACATAATAGCTAAACAATCGTGAGAACACAACATATGGGTCCATATAAACATGGGTGTCTCAAATAACTAAACATGTATATCACTATTCTAATAAACATGGCATAGGCATAATGAACAATAAAACATGGCATGCTATAAATTGATGAACATGAAAAACATGCAAATATAAATGGGAGTTAGAGATTGATACCAAAACTGATGAAGGCACCTCTCTAGTTCTCCAAACCAAGGTGGTCCTCTCCACCAAACTTTCCTTGAAAGTGATGCATCCAAATAGTTATCATGAAGCTCGGAACGCATCCATCTCACGTCACCAATACTCTCACGTTATGCGAGAGCCCACACCTACATCAAATACAATAGGGGTGGTCTTTGGTACCCACACTCTTTTGGGTCAATGGGGGTTAGTTCCTTTCCTAACCCAAACAAACTTATTTGCTAAATTAGAATCATGTATTCTATCATAACAAAATTTAGCAAGGTGACCCTTACGTCCACAATATGTACAAGTGTACACATGAGCATACATCGTGTTATGGGTGTGTCCGTGAGGAGCATGTGTATGCCGTGGATGGTGTGCATGCATAGATGAAACTTGTTTCTTTCGAAACAAAGATTCCAAGCATGTATGGTTCATGGCACAATGGCTCAAAGTGGAGCCCAAACAATCAACACTTTTCTTCAAAATATTATATCATTTTCAATACTAGAAGATAAAGTGGAGCATGCAATAGATGTGCTAGTGAAGCTACACTAGCATGGCAAACATGTGAGTCTATATCAATTTTTAAAGATTCATTTTTCTTTAAAACTAAATCTAATTCTTTTGTAATGAAATCAATTTCATTTTTCAAAGAATGGTTATCTTTTAAAATAAAATCTAATTTTGAAGATAAAACTTCATTGTTTTTCAAAACATCATCACAATCATTTTTACTTTTCAAAAATTCATTTTCCTTTAGGACAAGATCTAGTTGAGATTTAAGTGAGTCACGTTCACTAGAAATCTCTTCCTTCTCTTGCAAAATCAAATCAAATTTTGAACACAAATCCTTATATTCTTTTTTTAGTTCAAAATTCTTCTTTTTCAAAAGGTCATGTTTTTCTAAAAAATTTTCAAGCTTTGTAGCAAGTTCTACATTTAAGGTTTGTACTTCTAAACACCTATAGCAATAGGAACTGGAGCTATCATCTAGTTGAGATTCCTATTGTACCTCAAGGGAGTCATTCCCTTGGACCATGAGGCAACGCTCGTCGGACTTGTCTCTCCTAGATCTCCTCATCTTATCGATAATCTTTGGTAGCTCGGGAGAAGTCAAAATGCTCCAAACTGCAAAAGCCGAATCATAGTGAGCAAACACATGTAAAAGATCTTTATCAAGAGATGCTCTAAGTGTCTTAAGGGCTAGTGCATTTGCCTTTTTTATGTTTGCTATCATTGGGGGAGGATTCCTTGGTAATGGCTTGATAAACTTTATGTCCTAGGGCTTTCAAATGACAACTCATCTTGGCCTTCCAAATATCAAGTCTAGAGATATCAAACATAGGAGGGCTATCCATGGTGCAAACTATATGTGTGCAAATGAAAATGCAAATGTAGATTAGCAAACCAAGATCTCACTCCTAGGTGGTTAAACCTAAATATCAGGACCGTAGGCTCTGATACCAATTGAAATCACCTAGAGGGGGGTGAATAGGTGATAATGCTAATCTAATGAACTAAATGCGGAATTTAAAAACTAATTGCAATTACACTTAATGCAACCAACAAGTGATGCACACACAAACAAGCCAAGCATATAAATATGAATGATCAATATGAAATGATGCAAGGCACAATATAAAGAGAGAGAGAGTCAATGAATCAAGCGTAAACAACAAGATTTGTTTTGAGGTTCGAGCACCCAGCTCTACATCCCCGCCTTCACTCAGAAGGATTTTGAATCCACTAGATTATCCACATAGGACACCCACACAGGGAACCTCCACCGAGGATTTGGGGAAATATAATAACAAGGAGTACCCAACTCCTCTCTTTACAACCATAACCTCTCACTAGAGGCAAAGTACCAAGCCAACCAAAACAATCACCTCACAACTTGAGGGATAAGCACAAAGCTACACAAAGATCACCTCACAACTTGAGGGATGCAACCCAATTTCACAACCTCCTCAACACAATGAGGGAAAGGCACAAAGCCAAGCAATGATTAGGGTTTACAACTTGGTGATCAAAAGACCACAAACCAATCTCTTTTTTCACAAACACAAAGACCCTATAGATAGGATAGAATGAAGCTCAAGTGTGGAAAACAAAGTGCTTAAAACAAAGAAAATCACTTGGGAAATCTCCACAAAGATATAGAATGATTAGACCAAAACCAATTCCCAAAAGACTATTTTTCTTTAAAATAATAAAACACTTTTAAACGATAAAGATTGATCTTTTTGGCACAAAGAAACTTTTTTCAAAACTTGTATTAATACTAGAGAAAGCTCAAAAATTTTAGCCCAGAAATTCTTAGTGAAAACTGGTCACAAATAGGGTTTATATAATCTCTTTTAAGAATTAGCCGTTGGCTGCTAAAATGGCCAGATTTGGCCTTCCGGTCGACCGCCAACGGTCAAAAATTTGACAGTTGGAAGCCAGCGGTCGACCGTCCCAATCCAGAGAGCAAACGCTCTCTGGCCGGTCGACCGCTCGGTCACCGCCCTTTGCCTAACGGTCGACCGTCCGGTCGACCGCCCCAACCCGAGAGTTGGGGACTTGCAGTAGGTCGACTGCTCGGTCGACCAGCCCAAGTGGCAATACCTGTTGGCCCAAAGGCCTTCCACTCTAGTTTTGATGATGATTAACTCATGTAGTTATGTGTACTAATAATCTTGTAATGTTTAAGTTTCAGATCCTTAACAAGATATTAGTTGGTGATTAGCTTCAACAAGATTGTTTGGAAGCATTCACATGGTGATTCAGGAGCCCAAGCATCAAAGATGATATCTAGCACTCATTGGAGTCAAGCTTGGTGAATCACGGTTTGGATCAAGTCGACTTGGAGACGGCGCTCTACAAGAAGACTTATGTATCCATAGTTTAGTTTGAGTTTAGATCCTCATTGTAAAGATTAGAATAGTATGATATGCTCAAGTTCACAACACACACGTTTTATGTTTAGATATTGGTTTTCGGTTTTTGGTTTAACCAATCTTGGTTTTCATGAATAGATATTATATCAAAACAAGTTTACATGGTTTAATGTATATTAGATTTGTTCTATATACATGCATGCTTCAACTATTTAAACAAACTTAGTTTGATAGTCTATTTCATGTGTTTTTATGTTTTGATATTCTAACAAAACATATTTTTGGAATTAATGACAAAAACTATGATATGTATATGTTTCATGTATATTGGATTTCCATCCTTATGCAACATGCTTCAAAGTGTTTAAATATCATGTTTTTGTATTTGGATAAGTTTTGAACAATATGTATTTTCTATTCAAATATCCAGTTTTAGAAAATACAGTTTTGGGTTTTGGCAAAATTTCTATAACACAAAAATAGTTTATAATATTTGAAATTTGTGTTAAAGATTGTAACACAAGTTTATATTTCAATGAAAAATGATAAAACAATTTTTTGTGTTTTTAGAGGCTTTATGAGAATTTATTGTTTAATAAATACCTTAGTTTTTCTGACCAGAACAGCCTCTGCCAGGCTAGGTCGGTCAACCCGAACGGTCGACCACACCAAGTAGCCGGTCGACCGTTCGGGTCGACCGACGTGCACGGATACGTGCACGCTGGTTGCTCCTGTAGCCGGTCGACCGCACGGTCGACCGACTGAGAGCAGATTGCTCTCGGTTTATTTCGGTCAACCGGGCGGTCGATCGGTAGCTGCCAACGGTCAAAATATGACCGTTGGACGGTCGACCGAGCGTCGACCGGTAGCTGCCAACGGTCAAAATATGACCGTTGGACGGTCGACCGAGCGGTCGACCGGTAGAGTATTTCTGACAGTTTCTGCTGCCAACGGATATATTTTTCTGGGGTCTATAAATACCCCATTTGTGAGAGTTTTTCTCGAAAATTTTTTTGTGCGAATTTTTCCTGATTCTCTAGTGTTTTAAAAGCAATCAAAGAAGTTTTTGGGCATCATATTGAACAATCTATTTGGTATTTTTGCTAGGTTTAGAAAATCAAAGAAAAGGGTTTTTGGGAAAGATTTAGCTTGAACTTCACTATCTTGATTTACATTGTTTCCCAAGAATTTTTCTTTGTGTTTTTTGATTTACATTCCATTGGGTTTCTCCACACTTGAACTACATCTACTATCTCATTCTATAGGATTTTTGTGTGGGAGAAGAAATTGTTTGTGGTTGTTGTTTAGACCACCAAGTTGAAAACCCAATCTTTGCTTGGCTTTGTGCCTTGGGTTGTATCCCTCAAGTTGTGAGGTGATCCTTGTGTTTGCTTTGTGCTAATCCCTCAAGTTGTGAGTGATTGTTTGTTGGATTGGAGGTTACCTCAAGGAGGAGGTTGTGATTGTAAAGAGAGGAGTTGGGTACTCCTTGTGAGAGTTCTTTGTGGACTAGCTAGTGGATTAGAAATCCTTCGTGTGTTGAAGGCGGGGATGTAGAGCTGGGCGCTCGAACCTCGAAACACATCTATTTGTTTGCGATTGATCCATTGACTCTCTCTATCTCTCTCTTTACTTTGTGCCTTGCAACTATTCATATTGTGCATTCATATTTGCTTGGCTTGGTTGTGTGTGCATCATTTGTTGATCACACTTGAGTGTGAATTGCAATTAAGTTTTTAAATTCTGCATTAAGTTCATAGATTAGCCATATCACCTATTCACCCCCGCCCCTCTAGGTGATTTCAATTGGTATCAGAGCCTACGCTCCTGATATTTAGGTTTAACCACCTAGGAGTGAGATCTTAGTTTGCTAATCTTCATTTGCATTTTCATTTGCACTCATCTTAGTTTGCACTCATGGATAGCCCTCCTATGTTTGACTTATTTAGACTTGATGATTGGAAGGCCAATATAAGTAGGCATTTAAAATCACTAGGTCATCTTGTTTATCAAGCCTCCACTTTAGAATCCTTCCCTAATAGTAGCAAACACAAAAAGGCTAATGCATTAGCACTTAGGGCACTTAAAGCATCTCTTACTGAAGATCTTTTACATGTTTTTGATCATTATGATTCGGCTTTTGCAGTTTGGAGTATCTTGACATCTCCGGAGCTTCCAAGGATCATTAACAAGATAAAGAGATCTAGGAGAGACATGTCCGACGAGCATTGCCTCATGGTCCAAGGGAAAGACTCCCTTGAGGTACATTCAAAATCTCAACTAGAAGTTAGCTCTAGTTCATATTGTTATGGATGCTTTGAAGTTCAAAATTTAAATGTAGAACTTGCATCTAAACTTGAAAAATTTATGGAAAAACATAACCTTTTAAAAGAAAAGAATTTTGATTTGAAAAAAGAAATGAAGAATTTATGTTCTACCTTTGAAACGGTTTTGCAAGAGAAAGAAGAGATTACTAGTGAACGTGACTCACTTGAATGTCAACTTGAACTTGCCCTTAAAGAAATTGAAGTTTAAAAGGCAAAAATGATTGTGATGATATTTTGAAGCACAATGAGATTTTATCTTCAAAATGGATTTTACTTCTAAAGATAACCTTTCATTGAAAAATAAAATTGATTCTATCACTAAGGAACTAGATCTTATTTTAAAGAAAAATCAATCTTTGCAAAATGATTTAGATTCCCATGTTTGTCATGCTAGTGTAGCCTCTACTTCTTGCACACCTATAGCATGCTCCACATTATCTTCTAACATTGAAAATGACATAAATATTTTGAAGAAAAGTGTTGATTGTTTGGGCTCCACTTTGAGCCATTGTGCTATGAATCACACTCGTTTGGAATCCTTGGTTCATAAGAAACAAGTTTCCAACTATGCATGCACACCCATCACGGCATACACATGCTTCCCACGGTCATCACCATCACACGTATGCTCATGTGTACACATGTACACATTGTGGTCGAAAAGTCCACCTTGCTAGATTTTGTTATGATCGCTTTTATAATGAAAATTTAGCAAATGATTTTGTTTGGGTTAGAAAAGGTACTAACCCCTATGGACCCAAAAGAAAATGGGTACCAAAAATCACCTCTTTGATTTTTGATGTAGGTGGGAGCTCTCGCATAACGTGAGAGTTTTGGTGCCTTGAGGTGGATGCGTTCTAAGCTTAAAAGAGAACCATTTGGATGCTTCACTCTCAAGGGGATTTGGTGGGAGGACCACCGTGTTTTGGAGACATGGAGAGTTGCCTCTTCGGGTTTGGTAACAATCCTTTACTCCTTTATTGTTTACATGCTTTCATATCATTATTTGTAGCATGTTTTATTGTTTCATGATTAGTATGATAATTGTCATGATTATTAGACTTATGCTTTACATGATTAGTTCTTGAAACACCCATGTTTAATATGGAACCATATTTTATGTTCTCTTTATGTTTTAGCTATCATGTTAATCATAGATCTAATACACATGTCTTTGTCATATTAATCATATGGTTGACTATGACTTTTTGTTTTAATAATTCATGTTTTTTATTGTTATGATTATGTTGACTTTTGACCCGTTTATGCTTCATGTTTTAACTACTTGCTTGAATGATAGTTTTCATTAAGACTAGGATTTATACTTGTACAACTAGTGAGCTACAAATAGACCTTTATATATGTTTGTGCTTGAACGCTCATCTGTATTCATTTGATGTACTAGTATAGTCTAGTTTTGATGATTCTTGCATTTGACTTGTATTCACCATTTTACATGTTTTGGTTGACTTCATGTATATGTCCATCTTGTCCAAACTATCATCTATACATATACATCCTTGAGCCACATGCCTTCATGCATATTATATTGTGGACTCATTATGTTTAGGATATGTATGTATACGTTAGTTTGTACATGACTTACATATGCCTTGAAGTTTAAATCATGTTTTGATGATTTTCATGATTCTAGGTGATTTCATGATCCTAGGTGATTTTCATGATTTCAATTGGTGATTTCACATTTTAGATGATATTCATGTTTTTAAGGTGATTTCAATATTGAGCTTGATTGTCTACTTTCATGATGATATGTTTCTCACAACACTTGTACACTCACTTTATTTAATTGTTTCTCATGATTTTGTTTTCATGAGTATGATATGGACTATATGGTTTTTGAGTGTTTGGTGATCATGTGATTTTCATGTTTCATGAAAAATCTTTTAGTTTTGTTCATTACTTGAAGGATTTCGTACTAGTTGATTCATATAACTAGCTACGGTCTTCTTAATGTGGTAGTGTTTTTCAAACGTACTCTATTTTCAAATCTATTTTTGAAAACCCCTACCATCAAAGGGCGGTTGGATGGAAGATCATGCTCATGTATGCTTTATAGTGAAAATCATAGTAAACTTGAACATGAAATGGGTGGTAGGAATATGAGTTATACCTTGACCTTATTATTGTTTCAATTGGTATTATTGGATTCTTTCAATTGGTATCATTGGATTCTTTCAATTGGTATCAATATTGACATCTTTTTGTATACTCAAATATGTTTGTTTTATGTATGTATGCTTACACTTCATTTAGTATCAATTTCGTTGGTATCATATTTTACATACATATATAGATGGTTTATTTGTGCCTATTATATTTCTATATCTTAAAGCACAAATTTTGATTTTGCAAAGCTTGATTTTTTAATGATTATCATATTTCAATTGATTTGTTTTCAATTGGTATCCTAATACAACCTTATGCAACATTTCTTTTGGTATTTCATAAAGAGGGAGAAAACTAGTACTTCATATTTCAATTGATATTTGGTTTACCATTGTTTTTGTTTCCCACTCCCTAACTTTATGATGAAAAACAATTACACATCAATATTAATGTAATTGGTATCATATGCTTATAAAGAAATATATCTTCATTTGGTGTCAAGATGTTATTTGTTTACTCAAATTTGGTATCAATTTGTTTTTGTTATCTATTGGTATCTAGTTTACATTACATGTTTGCTTTTTGATATAAATTGGTTATCTTGTTTCAATGCCTTGTTTAATTTCATTTGTTTATTTTCAATTGGATTTGGCATCTCTTAAATTGTGTAGATTTCAATTGGTAATTTAGTTTCAATGCCTTGTTTAGATTTCAATTATTTAATTTCAATTGGATTTGGCATTTCTTAAAGTTTGTTAATTTCAATTGATATCATAATGTACTTCATTGACACATGTTCTAATTGGTATCATATTGATTTTGATTTCACCCCTTAAAATAATTTATTGATTCTTTAATGGAGACTATTGTGTTTGACAAAAAGAGGGGAGAAGGAATTTGTAGTTTGATTCTTAATGTTTATTTTTACCCCTTTGTTGATGATTGACAAAAAGGGGGAGAAGAATTTGAGTTTATAGTTTATATGCATGATTTAGATTTATGCATGAGTTTTAGTTTTATTATAAGTTTTGTTTTTATTGTTATCAAGAGCTTGATAATTTATTTGTTTTATGTAATTGGTATCAAGAGCATGTTTTGATTATTATTTATTTGTTTCATTTAATTGGTATCAAAGAGCAAGTTTAATATGCATAGTTTCATTGGTATCAAGATCATTGGTATCAAGAGCATGTTTTGATTATTATTTAATAAATTTAATTGGTATCAAGAACAAGTTTCATATGCATATTTCATTTGGTGTCAAGAGCCTTGTTTATATGCATTCTATTGTTTTATGCATGTCTATGCATTTCATATTTTGGACATTCATTGCATATTTTTATGTGTTTATTGTGATGCATGAGTTAAGGGGGAGCTTCTTTGAAGCTTAACTTTAATTCATGCATATATAACTCCATGAGTTTTGTCATCATCAAAAGGGGGAGATTGTTAGCCCAAAGGCCTTCCACTCTAGTTTTGATGATGATTAACTCATGTAGTTATGTGTACTAATAATCTTGTAATGTTTAAGTTTCAGATCCTTAACAAGATATTAGTTGGTGATTAGCTTCAACAAGATTGTTTGGAAGCATTCACATGGTGATTCAAGAGCCCAAGCATCAAAGATGATATCTAGCACTCATTGGAGTCAAGCTTGGTGAATCACGGTTTGGATCAAGTCGACTTGGAGACGGCGCTCTACAAGAAGACTTAGGTATCCATAGTTTAGTTTGAGTTTAGATCCTCATTGTAAAGATTAGAATAGTATGATATGCTCAAGTTCACAACACACACGTTTTATGTTTAGATATTGGTTTTCGGTTTTTGGTTTAACCGATCTTGGTTTCATGAATAGATATTATATCAAAACAAGTTTACATGGTTTAATGTATATTAGATTTGTTCTATATACATGCATGCTTCAACTATTTAAACAAACTTAGTTTGATAGTCTATTTCATGTGTTTTATGTTTTTGTATTTCTAACAAAACATATTTTTGGAATTAATGACAAAAACTATGATATGTATATGTTTCATGTATATTGGATTTCCATCCTTATGCAACATGCTTCAAAGTGTTTAAATATCATGTTTTTGTATTTGGATAAGTTTTGAACAATATGTATTTTCTATTCAAATATCCAAGTTTTAGAAAATACAGTTTTTGGGTTTTAGCAAAATTTCTATAACACAAAAATAGTTTATAATATTTGAAATTTGTGTTAAAGATTGTAACACAAGTTTATATTTCAATGAAAAATGATAAAACAATTTTTGTGTATTTTTGAGGCTTTATGAGAATTTATTGTTTAATAAATACCTTAGTTTTTCTGACCAGAACAGCCTCTGCCAGGCTAGGTCGGTCGACCCGAACGGTCGACCGCACCAAGTAGCCGGTCGACCGACGTGCACGGATACGTGCACGCTGGCTGCTCCTGTAGCCGGTCGACCGCACGGTCTACCGACTGAGAGCAGATTGCTCTCGGTTTATTTCGGTCGACCGGGCGGTCGACCGGTAGCTTCCAACGGTCAAAATATGACCGTTGGACGGTCGACCGGTAGAGTATTTCTGGCAGTTTCTACTGCCAACGGCTATATTTTTCTGGGTCTATAAATATCCCATTTGTGAGAGTTTTTCTCTAAGATTTTTTGTGCGAATTTTTCCTGATTCTCCAATTTTTTAAAAGCAATCAAAGAACTTTTTGGGCATCATATTGAACAATCTATTTGGTGTTGTTGCTAGGGTTTGAAAAATCAAAGAAAAGGTTTTTGGGAAAGATTTAGCTTGAACTTCACTATCTTGATTTACATTGTTTCCCAAGGATTTTTCTTTGTGTTTTTTGATTTCCATTCCATTGGTTTTCTCCACTCTTGAGCTACATCTACTATCTCATTCTATAGGATATTTGTGTGGGAGAAGAAATTGTTTGTGGTTGTTGTTTAGACCACCAAGTTGTAAAACCCAATCTTTGCTTGGCTTTGTGCCTTGGGTTGTATCCCTCAAGTTGTGAGGTGATCCTTGTGTTTGCTTTGTGCTAATCCCTCAAGTTGTGAGGTGATTGTTTGTTGGATTGGAGGTTGCCTCAAGGAGGAGGTTGTGATTGTAAAGAGAGGAGTTGGGTACTCCTTATGAGAGTTCTTTGTGAACTAGCTAGTGGATTAGAAATCCTTCGTGTGTCGAAGGCGGGGATGTAGAGTTGGGTGCTCGAACCTCGAAACACATCTATTTGTTTGCGATTGATCCATTGACTCTCTCTCTATCTCTCTCTTTACTTTGTGCCTTGTAACTATTCATATTGTGCATTCATATTTGCTTGGCTTGGTTGTGTGTGCATCATTTGTTGATCACACTTGAGTGTGAATTGCAATTAAGTTTTTAATTCCGCATTAAGTTCATAGATTAGCTATATCACCTATTCACCCCCCTCTAGGTGATTTCAATACCAAGCATGCACGTTGGTGAACGTCAGTCGACCAGTCCGGTCGACTGACTCTGGGTCCGGTCGACCGGCCGGTCGACCGCCAGAGCCTGGCAGGCTGGGTTCTGAGTCAGAAAACTGGGTTTAAAAATATTCTAAAAATTCCCATAAATCTTTTAAAAATCCACAAAATAGTTTTATCATAATACATTGATAAAAAAACTTGTGTGAAAAATTTCAACACAAATTTCAAACATTTTGAACCATTTTTGTGTCTTATAAATTTTTCCGAAAACCAAAACCTGTATTTTTCCAAACTTAGATTTTTTCAAATGGAAATCCTGATTTTTCAAAAACTCATTCAAATACAAAAACATGATACTTAAACACTTTGAAGCATGATTCATATGGACCTAAGTCCAATATACATGAAACATATATATATCATTGTTTTTTACTTTAATTCCAAAAATATGTTTTTGTTAAAATATAAAACCTAAAATACATGAATAGGCATATCAAAATAAGTTTGTCTAAGTAGTTGAAGCATGCATGTATATAGAAAAAATCTAATGTACATTTAACCATGTAAACTTGTTTTGAATC
The DNA here is from genome assembly GCA_038442645.1 of Agave tequilana. NCBI lineage: Eukaryota > Viridiplantae > Streptophyta > Magnoliopsida > Asparagales > Asparagaceae > Agave > Agave tequilana. Next base: position 7,890 of record JAVJIF010010134.1, on the reverse strand, counting down.
TATCTATTCATGAAAACCAAGATCGCTTAAACTAAAAACTGAAAAACTAATATCAAAACATGAAACGTGTGTGTGTTATGAACTTGAGCATATCACGCTATCTAATCTTTACAAATTGGATCTAAACACAAACTAAACTAATGTACCAAGTCTTCTTGTAGAGCGCCGCCTCCAAGTTGACTTGATCCAAAACGTGATTCACCGAGCTAGACTCCAACGAGTGCTATATATGATCTTGATGCTCGGGCTCTAGAATCACCATGTGAAAGGCTTCAAAACTCCTTTGTTAAAGCTAATCACCAACTAATATCTTGGTTAAAGATCTGAAACTAAACATTACAAGATTATTAGTACACATAACTACATGAGTTAATCATCATCAAAACTAGAGTGGAAGGCCTCTGGGCCAACACTCCTTAGGAGAATCTCTTAATGAATTTGAGTTATCCTAGGGTCAACGTCTATTCAAATTTTAGATTAGGATTGGGTTATGAGTGCAATGGATGTAGTTTGTGGGCCAAAGATGGTTAGTGACTTCTCTACCTTATCTTGTTTATGGGTTTTGCTCTTAAATCGTTTTAGGTGCATATGTGTAAGTAGATAGATAAGATTCACTCAAAGTAATTATAAATCAACCAAAAGTACTTCCTAATCTAATTACAATGAGAACGTACCTTGTTCCTAGCACTTTTCAACAGTAATGTAAGTAAAACAGAAATAGACACATGCTTTAAGATGTAAAAGTTTAAATCATTTTTTAAGCTACAACCAATCAATCAATGTTGAGTTATTAGTAGTATCTAGAACAGTCAAATAGGCAAAAAAATAATTGCAAAAGATAAATTTTGCAATTTTACGCAACAATGCAGAAAACTTATCAGTATTGGATGTAGGCTGTCTAAAAATCACCAAGACAAGCCACCAAAACAGAGATCCAAGATCCAGGCGCAAGGCTAAATGTGACAATCAAGATGCGAGAGATAGCCCGCGTCTCAGCATCAAGGCGCGTCAGCCCGAAGCCCGCGTCTCAGCATCAAGGCGTGTAACGCCCCGATCCCGCTGATACGGGGTCGTCACTGCAACGTATATACGTAGGTCAGAACTACCCTCCCGTATATACGCTAAGCATCAGTACAGACAAGAATCAGAGTACGGAAGCAAATGGTGCATTATACATTCCAACACATATATATATACAATCACAGAGTTATCACCAGAGGTGATGAATATTACAATAATAATACATCACAGATATGCGCAAATGCGAGAGTACAAAAGATATACATATATGAACAGTATAAAAGGGTGTCCACATACATGTATACAAGGAATGTACAAGTATGAATAGAAAAGAGCACTCACGAGTTTGCTAAGGAAAACTCGAGAGGCATACAGGGGGTCTGGAAGGATGGAGCTCTGTAAGGTCGGCTGGAGATCCACGCTACCGCTGCGCCACTCTGAGCAGTAACGGGGGAAACCCATACGCTCCAAGCTCCGAAACCTGGACATGAGAATCCAGGGGAGTCAGTGAAACTCCCAGGCGAGTATGATATGATGCCAGGTGGCGAGCCAGGATGAGTACAAGTGTCAAGTACAGAAGACAGGAGGGTTAGGACACAAGTGAAATGTATATGAACAAGTATAACATAATATCCATAAAAAGGAAATCCAAGGTAAAGCTGATCATAAGCAAAAGTGATTGTATACGCTTAAGTCACGGTCCCATGAGACTAATACATCGAAGGAATAATCCAAACAAGGAAACCCTCATCTATATACCATTATCTCATGCCACAGAAACCCAAGCGTATAGAATCAGAGTTGCAAATCATATAACAGTCAAACGGGAATACATATCGGAAATCATAACATGCATAGCAAGTGTAACCGGAATCAATAACTGGAATCCATTATTATTATTATTACTTGTCTGACCCATATATCTAGGTATGTGACCTGGTGTACGGCCAACCCACATACATCCATATATAAGCAAGCCAAGGGTTGTTAACGGAAGTAGATGGAGAACTGATAGAACTTCTTATAGTGGTTTCCATACACCTGGAACCGGCTTTGGAGGCCCAAAGTCCCCCTATTCAGTAATTCAGATTCACTACCGCCAGTACATATATATATATGTATATACATACTTTTATACCCCACCACTATAAGCAAGATATCATTCCGGCATCCATCACTTCCTCCCATACCCATACAAGTTGTCCTTTTTATAGCTTATGAACATAATTATCAGATTTCGGGAATGAGCAATATCATAACAGTAATACATAACAGTGATCAGTACATAACAGTAATCAGGTACTACATTCCCTCTATCGTGATAATTATAAGAATCGGTGTATCATGCTTGGTGTCAAGAGATAGCATGATAAATGGTGATGTATATCAAGTAACATGCATAACAATGGATTGATAATAAGTCTGGGTAAGTCATGACATAACAAGATGGTCTTGCCAGATAGTGGCATGTCAGGTGGTCAGGTGATAACATACTAGATGTCAGGTGATATACATGTGTTAAAAGGGAGCATACAACTAACAAGTCTGAAGCAATGACAAGTAGTAACATGGAAGTGACTCAAAGCCCAACGACCACGAAGGGTCGGCCACGCATGGTATATGATGAAGAAACAAGCATATCATAAGCATGGCACAAGCACAAGATGAAGCTACCATAATACAAGCAATGTAGTGCAATACATGAATATGGAAATAAGAAGCGAAATACTTATCGACCGATGAAACGGGAAACTCAAATAGAGGCGAGACTACTCGCATACAAGAAAGTAGCGAGTGAGAATACTCGCTTAAACCTCAAAGCGCCGAAGATCCGAAATCCACGAAATCCGGGGCACGCCATAAACTATGATATATATATGTAGAGTGAAGAGGAGAGAGAAAGAGAGAAGTGAAGATGATGTTAGTCAAGATACAAGTCAAGAAGTATATAATATACAACATATAAACCAAGTATAAGATCCAAGTTTGAGAAGGTAAATAACTGTAACAAACAGACAGAATTAGTCGACTAGGGTAGGATGAGTAGTCGACTAATATAGGGGTAGTCGACTAACAGACATGACAAGTCGACTGATAGTTAGGCTAAGTCGACTAATACTGTGATACAGAGAGTTAAGGTTTTGGTTCAGGAAAAGTTAGTCGACTAGGGTCAAGGGTGTAGTCGACTAAGGATCTATAGTCGACTAGGATCTAAGGTAAGTCGACTAATACTGTGTTTCCAGAAAAGGTTAAGTTTCAGCTAAGGGTTTCTAGTCGACTAATTTATAGGTCTAGTCGACTAATCGACTGGAAACAGTAAACAGAACAGATTTTCTAGGGTTTGTGTTTGATGATCCAAATAACAAGAATTGAAGACACAATTGAACATGATAGATAAACTTAAGTATACTAAGAATTAATCAAGCCTTGGTGATGAAAATTACTCACCAAAAAGAGTGGTAGTGATGGAAGTTGTTGATGAAGAAGAAGATGAGGCTTTGGAGTTGTAGATGACCTTGTGGTGGTGGTTCCTATGGTGATGAAGGAGGAGGAAGATGACCTTGGTGATCTCTTGGAGTTGGTGGTTGTTGTTGTGGTGATGGAGATGAAGAGGAGTTGGAGATTAGGGCTTTGGTGAAGAGAAGAGAAGAGAAGAGAAGAAAGAGAAAGTTGAAGTGAGAATGAATAAAGAAAGGAGAGGAAAAGTATTTATAGGTTTTGAATTTTGTGAAGGAGATGCAAATTAAATGGAAGTGAGGGGGTTTTGTGTAAAAAGAAGGGGAGGTGAGGTGTGTGTCCTTCTCTTGGCCACTTGGCCGGCCATGGGGGAGAGAGAGAATGAGTGGGATTTAAAAAGGATTAGGTGAAAGTGAGTGGGATTATGTGGAAAATTGGAATTATTGGAAAATTGGAAAAGGCTTTGGTTAGTGGAGGAAGGAAAGAAATAAAGGAAAAGGAAAAAGGAAAATAAATTGGAATAAGGAAAGATATTCCCTTGGAAGTAAAGGTGGAAATAATGGAAGTGGCGGATTCCCGGGATTCAGTTGCGGATGCGGAAATCTTTCGGAAAATACCGGAATCGTCCGAAATTCAAGTATCTCGGAACGACCCGAAATAATTACCAAAAATCAATAATAATATATAAAGACCAATAGTGAAATCCGTTTGAAGAAATACTTTATAGTTTTAAAACTAAAAATCCCGGAATCAATAATTTACCGACTCCGTTGGAATTTTCATAAAATCATAAAATCCTCAGAAAAAGAATGTAGGTAGAAAATATGATTCTAAGGAATAATGCCTAAAGGACCATCATGAAATTTCTAGCTGTTTGAGAATTAAAAATCTAGGAATCGGTCAGCGGAACTGGCCGACACCGGTTTTGAAGAAATTCATTTTAATTCCAGAAAAATCTAGAAAATCATAGAAAATATATAATATTGGAAAATGATATTTAAAACTAAAATCGGTCAATTCTAATTATCAGAATGTCTAAATCGAGTAATACTCTAGGATCGGGCCTTCGGTTCAGACTAGGGCTGACTCCGAATCCACGAATCCAAATCCAAGACAAAACAGTCATATAAGGAATTCATAATACAGAATAAATACAGGAAACAAATCGAAAAAATACGACCGAAAATCTGAATACGCAACTAAGTACGTATTCCGGGAACGGGGTATTACAATCCACCCACCTTACAAAAAATTGCGTCCTCGCAATTTCGTTAAGGGTAAATTGAATACAAAGGGGACAAAGGTGGAATCTATACTAACTAAGATATGAAGCACTAGAGGTAGGGCTCTCAAGTCGACTGAACAATAATCATCCTCCGCACTTCCGGCTGTATAAATCTTTAGAATAATGCTGAATAATACTGCTGATGTCGTGGCTGTGAAATAAATGAATACTGATGATGTCGTGGCTGTGTAATAAAGAAAACCCCGAAAATCCTGAGCATAATAAAGAAGACCGATAATTAAGAATCCGACTGCTGTCCTCTGAAAGATAGCCAGATCAAGATCGATCTGGAGAATACCAAGCTTCATAGAATTGGCCGAAGAGATCACATAATAGCTTCATTCTGAACCAGCCACTACCTCTCTAGTCTAGTCATATCTTAAGATGGTATAAGGCTTCATAAAACCAAAACATGGAAGGGATATGGAAAGGATTTAGGAATCAAAGGAAGGGACTAGGAATCAAAGGAAAGATAGTCAAGAAATAGATAACTCTGCACTTGTAGTTGGAATGTATAACCAAGACTCATGTATTCCAGTTGCAAATTTCATTACCATTAATTTGCCCTCTGGACGTACTGAGGAAGTTAGAGCCTAAGCTCTGATACCAACCTGTAACGCCCCGATCCCGCTGATACGGGGTCGTCACTGCAACGTATATACGTAGGTCAGAACTACCCTCCCGTATATACGCTAAGCATCAGTACAGACAAGAATCAGAGTACGGAAGCAAATGGTGCATTATACATTCCAACACATATATATATACAATCACAGAGTTATCACCAGAGGTGATGAATATTACAATAATAATACATCACAGATATGCGCAAATGCGAGAGTACAAAAGATATACATATATGAACATATAAAAGGGTGTCCACATACATGTATACAAGGAATGTACAAGTATGAATAGAAAAGAGCACTCACGAGTTTGCTAAGGGAAAACTCGAGAGGCATACAGGGGGTCTGGAAGGATGGAGCTCTGTAAGGTCGGCTGGAGATCCACGCTACCGCTGCGCCACTCTGAGCAGTAACGGGGGAAACCCATACGCTCCAAGCTCCGAAACCTGGACATGAGAATCCAGGGGAGTCAGTGAAACTCCCCAGGCGAGTATGATATGATGCCAGGTGGCGAGCCAGGATGAGTACAAGTGTCAAGTACAGAAGACAGGAGGGTTAGGACACAAGTGAAATGTATATGAACAAGTATAACATAATATCCATAAAACAGGAAATCCAAGGTAAAGCTGATCATAAGTAAAAGTGATTGTATACGCTTAAGTCACGGTCCCATGAGACTAATACATCGAAGGAATAATCCAAACAAGGAAACCCTCATCTATATACCATTATCTCATGCCACAGAAACCCAAGCGTATAGAATCAGAGTTGCAAATCATATAACAGTCAAACGGAAATACATATCGGAAATCATAACATGCATAGCAAGTGTAACCAGAATCAATAACTGGAATCCATTATTATTATTATTACTTGTCTGACCCATATATCTAGGTATGTGACCTGGTGTACGGCCAACCCACATACATCCATATATAAGCAAGCCAAGGGTTGTTAACGGAAGTAGATGGAGAACTGATAGAACTTCTTATAGTGGTTTCCATACACCTGGAACCGGCTTTGGAGGCCCAAAGTCCCCCTATTCAGTAATTCAGATTCACTACCGCCAGTACATATATATATATATGTATATACATACTTTTATACCCCACCACTATAAGCAAGATATCATTCCGGCATCCATCACTTCCTCCCATACCCATACAAGTTGTCCTTTTTATAGCTTATGAACATAATTATCAGATTTCGGGAATGAGCAATATCATAACAGTAATACATAACAGTGATCAGTACATAACAGTAATCAGGTACTACATTCCCTCTATCGTGATAATTATAAGAATCGGTGTATCATGCTTGGTGTCAAGAGATAGCATGATAAATGGTGATGTATATCAAGTAACATGCATAACAATGGATTGATAATAAGTCTGGGTAAGTCATGACATAACAAGATGGTCTTGCCAGATAGTGGCATGTCAGGTGGTCAGGTGATAACATACTAGATGTCAGGTGATATACATGTGTTAAAAGGGAGCATACAACTAACAAGTCTGAAGCAATGACAAGTAGTAACATGGAAGTGACTCAAAGCCCAACGACCACGAAGGGTCGGCCACGCATGGTATATGATGAAGAAACAAGCATATCATAAGCATGGCACAAGCACAAGATGAAGCTACCATAATACAAGCAATGTAGAGCAATACATGAATATGGAAATAAGAAGCGAATACTTATCGACCGATGAAACGGGAAACTCAAATAGAGGCGAGACTACTCGCATACAAGAAAGTAGCGAGTGAGAATACTCGCTTAAACCTCAAAGCGCCGAAAGATCCGAAATCCACGAAATCCGGGGCACGCCATAAACTATGATATATATATGTAGAGTGAAGAGGAGAGAGAAGAGAGAAGTGAAGATGATGTTAGTCAAGATACAAGTCAAGAAGTATAATATACAACATATAAACCAAGTATAAGATCCAAGTTTGAGAAGGTAAATAACTGTAACAAACAGACAGAATTAGTCGACTAGGGTAGGATGAGTAGTCGACTAATAAAGGGGTTAGTCGACTAACAGTCTGGTATAGTCGACTAATACTGGGTTCCAGAGAGTTGATATTCTGATTCAGGAAAAGTTAGTCGACTAGGGTCATAGGGGTAGTCGACTAACAGACATGACAAGTCGACTGATAGTTAGGCTAAGTCGACTAATACTGTGATACAGAGAGTTAAGGTTTTGGTTCAGGAAAAGTTAGTCGACTAGGGTCAAGGGTGTAGTCGACTAAGGATCTATAGTCGACTAGGATCTAAGGTAAGTCGACTAATACTGTGTTTCCAGAAAAGGTTAAGTTTCAGCTAAGGGTTTCTAGTCGACTAATTTATAGGTCTAGTCGCTAATCGACTGGAAACAGTAAACAGAACAGATTTTCTAGGGTTTGTGTTTGATGATCCAAATAACAAGAATTGAAGACACAATTGAACATGATAGATAAACTTAAGTATACTAAGAATTAATCAAGCCTTGGTGATGAAAAT